>BMAC01000082.1:1574228-1597266 GCA_014905375.1 Phtheirospermum japonicum | reverse complement strand
TTGCATGAACTCAACAGAAAATTAAATGCATCGACTAGAGGAAAATAATTATACAAATAAACGGGGTTCTAAGCATAAAACAATTCAAAAACAATTATTGAAAAYCAGCTACTTAATTGCATAAATTAAACTACGAAAACGAATAAAGGGTTTAGAGTACTTATTAAACTAGAAAGCGTAGTAAATCCTCCYGKTAATCCGGAGAGGTGGGTTGATCTTYGTCYAAGAACGAATCACGAACTAACGGTTGGAGCTCGGAGCTTCACGYTCCTCGAATCTTCGATCTCGATRAATTATTGGTATATAGATGTGGATGGTGTTGTTCTCAAGCCAAAAGGATTGAATATTCAGAGTATGGGTGAGAGGTATCCTCCTTTGGGACGGACTTAGAAGGGTTTATATAGTTTTCCCTTAACTTGGAGCATAAGAAACCCTAAAATCCCGATTCTGGGCCGCCGCGTCGACGGTGCGTCGACTGATGCGTGCCGGTGCTTGGCACTACCGCTGCCTGGGTGTGCACATCGGCTGGGTGGGTGCGTCGACTGACGCTCCTTCAATCGACGCTTCAGCAAGTTGCGTCGACGGTGCGTTGACTAACGCTCCTTCAGTCGACGCTTCAGCAAGTTGCGTCGACAGTGCGTCGACTGACACTCCTTCAGTCGACGCTTCAGCAAGTTGCGTCGACTGACACTCCTTCAGTCGATGCTTCACCAAGTTGCGTCGGCTCTGCATCGACTGACGCGGATCATGGCTCGCGTAGACGGAGCGTCGACCCTCGCATCAGTCAACGCGACAGAGCCTCTTCCTCAATTTCTCGATCTTTTTGCTACTCGTTCACCAGAAAGCTCGTTCTCCATTTATTGGACATCAACGTCATCTAATTACGCTCCGAACTCTTCCGGTTACTTAGCTGTAAGGTGAAAAATAATGAAATATCACCTAATTGCATCAATTACGATCAAAATACGGTAAAATAAGCTGGAACAATGGAAATACGAAATTAAGCTTAAATCATCCAACTTATACCAAAAACAAAAAGAAAAACGTACTAAAATACTAATAAAAATAAGGACAAATCTACTCTAATCAATTTGCTACGACTCGAGCAACCTCCTCCTTCTGTTTTCCTTCCCTCGTTTTCAGTTTGCTTAAGAATCAAGACTTTCGACCTAGTGAGGATGACGTTTTCACAGGGGAGGTAGAATGGTTTTCTTTACGTGGTCAGCACACCACTAAGGCTTGGGTTGTTGATCTTTCGTGGCAGGTGCCCGCTCGAGCTACTGGGCTTCCGGTGATGGTTCTGGTGTTGCTAACACCATTCAATTTTCTGCACTGGTGGTGCAGGCCAGATAGCTTTACTTAGTCATCAAATTGACCAATTGCAAGCCCAGGTTTTACAGTTTTCGGCGCTTAAAGACTCGTTCATAGAGGCCCTTTTACTTTCTGAACAAAAAGGGGGAGATGACGATGTTGGAGAAGATGCGGATGAGGTTGGAAATGCGAACATTGAGGATGATGATGCTGATGATACGGTTGCTAATGAAGACGTGTCCACTTAGAGTGATGAGGATGTGGCTCACTTTGCTATAGGGAATAGGAAAGATAGGGATGAAGGGCCTTCCCCTCGTCATTCCGTGAGGCCTCGCAGCCGTTAATTTTTTTTTTTTTTTTTTGTGTGTTGAAATAATGTTTATTGAATTGATTATGGGTTTGTGATTTTTGACATGGATTATTTGTTTAGGGGGAGTTTTTGAATAATTTTGTGTTGGTTATTTGTCCAAAAATGCAAAAGGGGGAGATTGTTGAGAATTTTATTCTTGGCAATTTTTCCTTATTTTTATTTTGTATTATTTCCCTTTCTTAGGTTCAAAATATATTCAAGACTCTAGATTTGTTTCCTAGATTGTGTTTAAGATTTTATTTAGTTTACTAGATTGAGTTTAGGATTAATTTACTTGTTTACCAAGATTAGGATTATTGTCTATTTAAGACAAGAGGTAGTCTTGTTAGAAGACACGACTTTGACGCATCAAGGATGAGAAGAAAAGAAAGAACACGAACTGAAGAACACAAGCACGAAGAATACTTGAAGCCACCGTCTTAGATTCATACATCTTTGAAGTTGCGTGACCAACGGAGAAGATCATTCTTTCGTGGCGACAAGTATTTTAGTATCATAGTGTTGATTCTATTGTTTTCATATATTACTTT
The DNA here is from genome assembly GCA_014905375.1 of Phtheirospermum japonicum. Taxonomy (NCBI): domain Eukaryota; kingdom Viridiplantae; phylum Streptophyta; class Magnoliopsida; order Lamiales; family Orobanchaceae; genus Phtheirospermum; species Phtheirospermum japonicum. The sequence continues at coordinate 1,595,055 of BMAC01000082.1, read as the reverse complement.
ATACTTTGTATTTGATCCTAAACGAATTAAAGTAATATAGTTTTCGGACTTGTATACCCAGTTCGTAAGCAAGTTTGCTTACAAACGAAATTTAAATTGCTATGTTCTCTTAATTTTGATTTATTCCACAGTTTTTTATTTCCATTCTGTTCGATGTTATTTCTTGTGTTTTAACACTAGACTTAACATCCATAAACCTACCAAATTACAAAGCCCTCCATGGCGAACTTCTCCAATGCGGCGAAAGTAGTCCCGACTCTTCTCGAAAAAAATCTATAGTAATTTAAGAAAGATGGAATGTGAAACCAATGGCTATGACAGCATGTTTATGGGCAAATTGTCCTAATTTTGGGGCAAAGTAATTAATGGTCAATAAAAGTGCAAAATGTATAGCGAGAATAAAAATTATCCTAATTTTAGGCCAAAATTGTTAATGATCAATAAAAGTGAAAAATATATACCTAGTGAGAAAAATAAAATAAAATGTGAAATCTAGTGAGAAAAAGGCTTTCTAATCTGCATCATTTTCCCAAAAATATTTTGTTCGCCGAAAAAGATATTATTTATATTAATAAATAAATATTTATCAAGTTAGTAATTTATTTCTCAAAATTCGCGTGAAACGCAAATTTAAAACTAGTAAAATATAAAACAATATGTATTCGAGTTTGTAGGAATTCTATATAAGAATTTTTGAACTCTATTATTTTACAATGAGACTATCTATAAATATAAGTAAACTATATGAAGATAAAATTTTTTCTTATAACTTGTTTTGAGTCTTAAGTATAAAATACTTATTTTTCACTTAACTTCCGATAAAAAAATTTAACTAACCAATTAGTTATATTCAAGTGATTCTGATTCTCATTTTCTTACAACATTTACATTGTTGTTTAATAGTTTTGTATTAAGTATAGAATTTTACATCAGAATTATATAATCTCTAGGCTTGGACATTATTTCGAGGGTTGGTTTTGAGCTTGACTAAGAAATTGAAATCGATTTGTTGATCTCAAATCGGGCCAGTTTAGCCTTGGTTAGTCGGTTTGAACGTATGTGCAAGTTAAATTATTTGACTATACAAGTTAAAACATTTGCCTGTTGTAGTACTCGTAACTATTAATACTATATATAATGTAAAATGGCAAATGGTAAGCTTTTCATAAATAATAATCCTCACAATTATATCAATATGAACAAAGCGAAGATCAAAATTTGGAGTTCAATCCTGTTCTTGTATTTATTTTCTTTTGGAACTTGGGAGTTTGGCTGAAGAAGTATAGACGGTAAGCAAATAATTATTTGAGAATTAATTATATCTAAGTTTTCATTATTTTAAATTTCAAGATTTAAAATATAATTTTAAAACGAAAAAAAAAAGGGATTAACTCGTGTTAGTTAAATTATAGGTTGGTTGTTTAAACCACGAATTAAAGTCTCTCGAACCAAGCCGGTTTGTTGGAAATGAACTTAAAAGCTACATTTCACTTCTCACAAATAATACTCCAAATAGTTTTGACAATTAGCATCACTGCATTAAGCACGACAAAGAGATATATACCCATAATCATGATACATTCTACCTTGTGTCATCATTTAGTCTCAAATCAATGTTTTGACAATGACATGTGATCATTTTGTCATGCTAATTAAATCGGAGAGACAAAAGGATGACATAAGAAAGGATGTCATGAATGATGTCATAATATATATCTCATTCTCTTATTTAAAGTATTGTCATAAAATTGAAGAAAAGAAAAAAATGAAGAAAACAATGAATATTTTGTTCTTTGCAATTCTTTTGCAGGTCATTCTCGTATCAACGTTTGTAACCGCTCAACACGAATTGATATTCGGTCAGCTTCCAAAAGGAGCTCCAATTCTAGTGCCTGGACCAAGCAATGGTCAACGACCACCACGGCCATTGCACCACCGCTCCACTAAGCGGAAAGGAATGCCTATTCCTCCGACTAATCCATCCAACAGGCACAACAACGCGCCACCCCCCAACTCCTTACCGCCCAAGTAATAAAGCTCTACCCCAACACCAGGCGTAGGTTGCCCGGATGATGCCCAACAATAATTCATCCATTTGGATGTTTTAGTTTAGCTGAGAAAACTTTTATGAATAAGTTAATATCGCTCTTTGTGGGATAATTAATAAGCTTTTTTTTCTTTGGGTGCTTTCGTGGTGATCGAATACATTTCACCCTTCGTACTTCAATTTTCAATTTCACCTTGCTTTAATATAATACTAGTTTAACACCGTGTATTACACAAGATTTATAAAAACTAAATATGAAACATATTTTTGAAAATTATAAAGTATTAAATTTAAAATAAAAAATTGAAATGATGTGTTCTCACCTCGTACCTTATTCAGTTTATTAATTATTATAATTATTGATTAATATTATATTTTAATGTTTAAATTAAATTCGTTAATAGTTATATTTACATACTTATAAAAATTCAAAAGATGTCACATTTTCAACCCGTCTCTAATCTATATTAATTAACTATTATTAAATCATTTTATGATTTTATGTTTAAATTAATTTTGTTAGTAATTACAGTTACATACTTTGAAAAATTCAAAATGTGTCATACTCTCAATCATTCTCGCATTGTGCTCCATTGTCTAATAAGAATTAATTAATTGTTATTATTTAATTTAATTTTTTATATTTAGATTGAGCTCATTACTAATATTTAGTTATATACTCCAATTATGCAAATATATCATAATTTGCATATATAGAATATTTAAAAATTTAAAATTAAACTATTTCAACTTTTATTATAAATACAATTTATTTATTTTCATAATATTTTTTTTGTAATTAAAATTATTTCATATGCAATTTGTCTTTAATTAAAATAATTAATTTAGATTTTTTACTACTAATTATATATGACTTATTTATGTTATTATATTAGGCGTGTGAAAGAAAATTATTAAATTAGACAAAATATTAAAAAAAACTATTAAGTTAGGCTAAATATAATAAAAATAAAATATTAAATTAGGCAAGATAAAATAAAAAAAAATTAGGTATAAATTAGGCTCGAATGACACAAAAGCAACCGAAACACCAGAGTTTTTTATTATCCAAGTGAAGTATACGAAGCAGACATATACATCAGGAGTGTTTTGCATAAATATATACTTGTTTAACACCCGTGTATTATACGGGACTTATCAAAAGATAAATATAAGAATATTTGTGATAATTATTTAATCTTAAATCTAAGAATAATCAAAATAATGTATTCCCAACCCGTGACTTGTACATGTCTAATCTATTTATTAATTATTATAAATATTAAATAAATTTGTATTTGATGTTTAAATTAAATTAGTTAATATCTTATTTACAAATTGCAAAATTTCAAAAGACGTGACATTCTAAGCCCGTGTCTAATATCTATTTTATTAATTATTATTATTAAATTATTTCATATATTAATGTTTAGAATAGATTCATTAATAATTATTAGTTACATACTTTGAGATATTCAAAAGATGTCATACTCTCAACCCGTTTCACATTGTACTGATGCCTAATCAATATTTATAAATTATTAGCATATAATTTAATATTTTTATGTTTAGATTGAATACATTACTAATATTTAGTTACATACTTAAGTTATTGTAAATAACTCATATTTTACCTATATATAACATTTGAAACTCAAAAAAAAAAACTATTTCAAATTATACTATCTATAAAACTTATTTAATTATTTTCATAATAAAGTTTTTTTAATTAAAATTATTTCATATGTAGTTTTTATTTTAATTAAAATAATCAATTTAGATATTATCTACTAATTATATATGACTTATTTCTATTTTTATATTAGGAGAATCAAAGGAAAGTATTGAATAAGGAAAAATATAATAAAATAATTAAATTAGGTAAAATACAATAAAAAGAAAAGTATTAAATTAGGTAAATATTAGGCTCGGATGACACATAAGCTAATGAAACACCATAATTTTTTATTTGTCAATCAAAACATACGAAACAGAAACATATGTTAGGAGGATTTTGTAATAATATATAGGGGTGATGATATTTTTCTAGTATTTTGAAACTCCGAATACTCATATTAAGACAAGAATGCAATTAAGAGTGGTAAAGTTTATTCCGTTGGCATGTTTTTTTCATAAAATAATTTGTGTTTTTCTTAATTTAAGTAATATTCTAGGCACCATGTACACAAGCCTTTTACAGTGACTTGTTATTTTTCAATTGAGTTAGTCAATATTACAAAGGCAAAATTATAAAACAGTCTCAGTATTTTAGGGATTGATAAATTAATACCACTAAATATATTTGACGATAAATTTATCTAATAATTTTAAAAAAGATAGCAACTTAATCCTAATTTCGCCGGAAAATAAAAATTCGCCGAATTTTTTCAATTTTCAGCAAGAAATGTTGACTTTGACCAATTTTGACAAAGTCAATGATGATGTGGAAAAAAATTTAAAAAATTATTTAAAATTTGAAATTTATTTTAAGAATCTTTTAAAATATAATATTTAAAAAATGGGAAATATATTATATATTTCATTGTTCTAAAAATCTGGCTAGGCGGCCGCCTAGGCGCTCGGCGCCCTTGAACCGCCCACGATTTTTGAAAATCGGGCAAAAAAATCGCCGGGGGAACTCGGCGCCTCGGCGCCTAGGCGCCAGGCAGTCAAATTTTTTATTTTTTTTTATTTTTTTTATTTTTTTATCCAAGACGACGTCGTTTTGGTTTTAAATTTTTTTAAAGTCAATTCAATTGTTACGGGGCAAGAATTGGGACAGAAAAGAATAGAAACAGACTGAGAACTCTTGCCCTTATTTAGTTATTTTGATTTTGTAATATGTGCTATGGATTTATATTGTTTTGAATTTTGAATTGAACAATAGTTTTGAACTTATGATCATTACTTTTAGTTTTGAATAGTCATATACTTTATTGTGTAGCAGGTAGTATGTTGAACTATTAAATGTTAGATGTAATGTTATAAATTAGGGTATTTATTCTCAATTCTAGGCCCCGCCTAGGCCCCGCCTAGGCGCCCTAGGCGCTAGGCGCTGGTCTGGCGCCTAGCGGCCGCCTAGCGATTTTTAGAACACTGATATATTTTTTGTGATTTTTTAAATATTCCAAAAAAAATATTATTAAACTATAAATTAAAACAAAACTTGAAAAATATTTTTAAAATCTATTTTTTATGAAATATGTAAAAAGAAGGTAATTAAAATAAAAAATTTGAAAAATAATTTATAAGTTTTTGAAATTATATTGAATATGCAATGAAATATTTAAAATATAAATTAAAACAGAATATGGGTATATATCTATAGAAAATTAAAAATATTTTTATATTTTATAAGATTTTTAATATTTATAATAATTCCAGGTATTATATAATAATTTTTTAGATTTATCTTAAAACATTCTCTTTTCATATGCAAAATAATCTCTTCTATAAATATTTTATGGATGTTTTTTATTATGTATTTTAATATAATATTTTACATATTTAAAAAAAAACATGAATCTTAATAAATATTTTTTTTCATATTTAGTATTAATTTTATATTATTTTTTTACATACATCAAATAATTTCGAATTTTATATATATTTTTTCATATTTTTTTATTTTTATTTCTGAATAATCTTTTTTTATTTAAAATAGTTTCAGATTTTAAAATATTTCCCTAGATCTTGTTTTAAATTTATATTTTAATAGTATTTTTTGAAAATCTAAAATAATCTTAAATTTTATAATATGTTTTTCATCATTTTGTTTTTTAAAATTTTAAAACAAGTTTCTAATTTTGTAATAAAGTTTATAATTCTTGTTATTATTTTTTGCCATATAAGCGTTGACTTTGTCAGAATTTGTCCAAGTCAACATTTTCTCGCCGGAAAATGAAAGAATCCGACGAGTCTTTTGTTTTTCGGCGAAATTGGAATTAAACTGATATCTTTTTATAAGTTATTGAGTAAATCTGTCAATATGTATATTTAGTGGTATTAAATTACCACCACTCCTAAGTTAACTTATGACTATTCTACAGTTTTGCCTATTACAAACTAATCATCTTTGCACTATCTAAGATTTAAGATCCTTATTAGATTAAGTTTCTGTATTGTTTTCTTGCGGCCTTTGATCGAAAACCGGGGCACATCGAGGGTGGATCCATGATTTTTGTATGGGACGGCCTAAGCTAATAAGAAATATGTGGAGTTTCGAGTACCTTCGAGAATTTTTTTTTCAATTATTAAATATTTACCATATATTAGTTTGAGAATAATAAAAATAAATATTTATATGAATGAAATAAATTAAAATATTATGACCAAACTGAATAATGAAACGGAGAAGTGAAGACCAATTTAGGCCACATCTATGTTAAGTATGACCTTTTCCCATCATAATATAATATCTTATTTGTTAAATTCTTTTAAGTTTTCACTATACATATGAAAAAGAAAAAAAAAAAGAATTCTATAGCATTGGTAATCATCACTTCATTCATATTTTTAATAGTTTTTATATGTTTAATATAAAGTTATTTGTGTGTCTTTTATTAGTTATTATGGTATTTCTTGTTCATTTTACTTTTAGGTTGTATTTGTGTAGGAGCGTTGAAGAGGAGCGAATTTGGGTGAATTTAGAGGGCAATGATAGTAGTGTATACAAGAGAATGGGTCAAGGGGACAAAATGGGAAGTAAAAAGGCGCAATCGGAGTTAAATATCAAGAAACCAAATAAAAAACATGCCTGGGGCGTATTTTAAGACACTCTCATGTTTCATATCGCAAAAGAAAATTAAAAATTAAAAATAAAAGTTCAGGCGAAAATATGGCCTGGCCGTATTTTTAAACATAGCCGTATTTTTTACCGGATGGCCAATTTGCAAAACATGACCAGGCTGTGTTTTTGCAATTCTAGTCGTGTTTTCGTCCTGATGGCCATGTTTCTGACAGAATAGTGCGATTTTATAGTCTGGCCCCACTTTCTCTATTTTTCGAAGGGCTATTGAGAAAAACACTTGGGAAACTATAAATAAGAGCATCCCCCTTGTTGTTTGTCCATTCCCGAGTGAAATAGTAATACAAAAACTCCCAGGATCTTTTTCCTTGGGTGGCAATGGTTTCTTGATTATTGCACTAACTTCTTTCGCCAATGCCACATGCTAGTTCGCCACCAAACGTCTTTCTCTCGAAGCGAGTTTCTTGAAAAACTTCACATAAGCTGGCATTGTCTTGATTACATCCAAAAGAGGAAGGTTAATATTCACATTCTTCAGCAAATTGTAGAGCTTCTTGAATTTCTTGTTTTCTTTGGTCGGGCGTAGGCGACTTGAAAATGGAACTTTATTGCGAATTACGGTCGTCAACCTCTTTGGCGGCATACTCAAGGATTTGGTGGGGACATCAGTCGTTGTTGAAGTGGGGACTTAGTTCAGAATTTTCCCCTTCAATGAGCCCGGAACATATGGATTTGGTGACTTGTGCATCTGGTCTACTGGTTTAGGTTCACCTTCTTTAGGCAACGCCGTGGGCGGAATTTCGACCACCTCTTCTTCTTCTTCCTCATCTTGCTCGAAGCCATTATCTATCTTCTTTCCACTTTGCAAGACATGAACGACTGAAGCCAGCTCGGTTTGACAAGGAAATTTGTCTTTCTTGTTCAATAATTTTGCCATAGATGCCGACAGCTGACCTATTATTATATATGAATGCTTCTGCCCTTGCTGCACAGTCCTAACAAGTTCATCAAACTTCGATTCTAGCTTCGCCGTATTTGACTCAAGCTTCGTATTAAGGTCGGTTATTTTCTTATTCACTTGCATAGTCAATTGTGCAAGTCCGTCTCGATTCCTGATTATTTCGGTCAACTGATTCTACTACCATACTAACAGCTGGTCGTTTGATTATACTGGTGTAGGCTCTTGCCCTACTATTGGTCTGTGGCTACATCGGCACATAACTCGGGCTATCAGGACCCCGCTTGAAGTTCGGATGATCATTCCGCATTTGATATTGATTATAAGGCTTTGTGTATGCCTGCCTGGGACTTGGTGATTGGTGCTGGTGCATTTGATCCTTAATGGCTTTTGCCTCCGCTTCGAGCTCGTCGTAGTACGCCACTTTGCACATATTTGCTATATGCTCCCGATCTCCGCATTGAGTACACAAATCAATATCTTTCATTGAAGAAGTCATTTTCTCTAGCTTAGCTTACAGGGCTGCAATTTCCTTGGTCAAATCCTCAATTACCTTGTCTTCTTCATTTGGTGTATCAAAGACTTCATTAACTCTTATCTTTCTAGGTCTGAAGTTCGTCTGCCTGGATTTCTTGCTCATCTTTTCAAATACCCTCTTGGCATCAACAGCAGTCAAGTCTCTAAAATCTCCGACGGATGCTATCTCAACTTGATCTTTGTATGTGGTTGACAATTCATCGAAAAAAAATTGATTAACCATTTCAGGTGAATAGTTGTGGTGACGACAAGCCAGCAGAAGTGTCTTGTAACGTTCCCATGCCTCGTGGAATAATTCTCCCTCTTGGTGATCGAAATCCACAATTTGCCTCCGAAGTTCCCCCGTTGTTTGAGCTGAATAATATTGGTTCACAAACTTTTCATTAATCATTTCCCATTCGGTTAGTGATCTTGGTTCTAAAGAAAGAAGCCAACACTTAGCCTTGTCCTTCATGCAATATGGGAAGAAGATCATTTGTAACTCTTCGCGGTGGAGTCCCATGGATGGGAGTCTACTGACTTTGTCATAAAATACCCGCAAAAATACCAATGGGTCTTCATGAGCGTTCCCGTGGAAAGTCGGAAGTATGTTAATTTGGTGCAGCTTTATCTCAACATCTCTGGCAGTTCATCCCAAAACAATAGCAGAACTGTACAGTACAACTTGCGGATGTGCCAAATCTCATTGTCGAGGCTCCGGTGCGCGTCGCGGAACTCTATCTATGTTATGAGGCCTCTCGTAGTTATGGGTTATGCATGTTCCTCTCATAATCATTATCGTGCATGTATCTCACATTAGAATTGTCTTGGTTGTAACCATGGTTCTGATTTGCCAACCAAGCTTCTAAACGTCTGTTTCTCTCTTGATTGTCAGCGCGTTCGTTACGCTGATTATTGATTTCTCCATTCCTGTCCCCGTTTCCGCCCCTGTTCTCCATATTTCGTTGGATGGATGCCCAGTAAGCTCGAGGTTGTATCGGGCCTCCGTAGCGAATTGGCTCGCTACCGTAATCATCTATATTGCGACGCGGAGGGGGTCTAGGTGGCTCATTACCGGCATTTTCGATACGAACAGAATATGCTCCTAACAATTTTTCAGGAATCTCGTCACAAACAAAATCAGTGGCGATAGAAGATTCGCTTTCAGGAATAGAAATAGGTCTTGATCTTGTGTGTTTAGAGCGATGAATGTTGTCAAGTAATGGTGAAAGCTTCGGTCGAAGTGATCGTCTACCTTGCATGCACTCAACAAAAAATCAAACGTATTGAATGGCAAAATGTGTCCTAATTCCAATTATACAAATAGATGGTTAAAAATAAATAACACGAACAAACATCTTTGAAACCTTTCCGTGTTCCCCAGCAACAGTGCCAAAATTTTGATTTTGACTTTTATGCACTCCTTTTTATATATCTTAATTTAAAACGTTCAAGCCTGCTCGCAAGAGTACGAGGACACTTGTAGGGCGTAAAGATGACTCGAGTACTAACTATCTCAAACTAATTAACCCACTTGAATTTAGTAGGCATAATCAACTAAGAACAATCAACTAAGGATTTGTAAGTAAACAAAATAATTAATAGCATGAACGAAATTAAATGGCATGAACTTAATTGAACTAAATCACCAAGCATGAATGAAAGCATAAACGAAATTTATAGATGAAAGATGTCGCACTAAATTATCAAAAGTGTTCAAAGTATCAAGCATAAAATAATTCAAGATCATGAAATAAAAATAATTATCTAAAGGCATAAAAATAACGGACAATTAATCTAGAAAGCAATGAAGAGTTTGGAATACTTATTGTATCTAGGAAAAGCAATAAATCTCCAGCTATTCTGGAGTAAGAACGGTGATCTTGATCGAAGAGCAATCCACGGACAACGGAAGGAGCTTAAGTACTCGTGAATCTTGGAACTTCAATCTTGATCTTGTAACTACATTTCGGGAGGTGGGAATGGGCTCTCTCTATGTCTAAAAACCCTAGGAATATGTGTGGTCTATCCCCAAGTCGGATTATGAAGAGTATTTATAGTTATTTCATGACTTGGTGCACAAGAGATCTGAAAAACGTGTTTCCCAGCGTCAGGTGTCGACAGGCATCGATCAACGCGGTCGTCAATGCGTGTTGGGTTGATGGAATCAGCGAGTCAGCGCTTCGATCAACGCGGGCATGGGTCGATGCTTCATAGAGTTTGCGTTGACCTTGCACTGAAGGATGGTCGATCGACATGGGCGGTGGTGGCGTCGACGGCAAGACGATGCTAGCGTCGATCGATGCTCTCTTCCTTTGCTGACACTGGGTAACCCAGTGTGGATCAATGTACCGAGTGTCGGCTGTAGACTGGGGCCCGATTTCGCAAAAACTCCACTTGTAGGCCCATACTCGACTATCTCCAGACCAAAATACCTCAAAGTATCTGAAATAAAAATTAAATACAAAATTATGATTAAAATACAGTAAAATAAGTTGGAGATACAAAAATACGAAAATAAGCTTAATCTATCCAACTTATACCAAAATTAATAATAAAAAACTATCTAAAATACTAACTAAAATCAAGACAAATTCATGTTAATCAGTTAGTACATGCTTACTCGAGCCCAAAGGCGTGCACTGGAGAAAGCAGCAAAACGAGAAATAGGAGACAAAATAGAAGCAATAGTCGAGCAACAAGTAGTGATGGCTGACACACCACTCACCATGTCTGATTATGCCAAACCACCACTTGATGGGACGGAGTCGAGTATCGTAAGACCGAGCATTAATGCCAATAATTTTGAGATTCGGACGAACATTATACAAATGTTTCAACAGATAGTTCAGTTTGAGAGGCTACAAGACGAAGATCCTAATAGCCATGTTGCAAATTTTCTCGAGATTTGTGATACTTTCAAGATCAACAAGGCCACTAATGATACTATTCGTCTATGACCTTTTTCATTTTCATTGATAGGTCGAGCCAAGCAATGGTTGACACGCTACCAAGAGGGACCATCACAACTTGGAAGATGATGGCGAAATTTTTTTGAACTAAATATGTCCACCCACCAAGTGAAGTTAAAAGTTTAGTGGTGTTGAAAATATGAATAGTGGGTTCATGGCTCGGTATTATCGGGATTCGATTAATCGTAGAGAATCGATGAGTTTTTAGCTTGAGATATTAAAGGAAAATAAAAATAAATGGAAATAAACAAAAATAAACGAGCAACTATGGAGAACTATGAACATAAACTAACTCTATGAACATAAATGCAAGTATTTCGGATGCCTCGTGCGTGTGCCTTATTGAAATTGAAAGCAATAATCAAAATAAGCAATAAAAAGCAAGGAAACAACAAGGTACAAGCATGAAAACCTAAGGTACAACTACGCATGCATGATCATAAAAATCTAAATAAAGCAAATCAACGAAAATCGAAAGCAATAAAAGTTGACATGAAAGTTTAAATTTTTTTGAAAAATAACAAGAAATGAAGAGTAGATCTAGGATTCAACATAAAATTATGCATGAAAATAAAAGCCAAAATAAAGCATATGAAATTCTCAAAATAAAGACGATCAAGGACCCGATCTCTTGGTGTGTCACTCACCTAGACTCTATAGCCAAATCAAAAAATCTAATAATAAGTCTAAGAGCTAAGGCAAAATACATAAATTGAAGAACAAGCTTGAAATATAAGAACAAGGAAGAAAATAATGAAAAACTTACTTGAATTAAGAAAGAGAATCCAAAAGCTTGAATGAAAGTACAACCAAAATAAAACCAAAGTGATGACTTCAATTTTTCTTGAGCTTACAAACCCAATGAAAAGCTTGAAATTAAATCTAAGAACTAGCGAGAGAAAATAATTCCCAAACCCATGCAAGAGTTGGGAGAGTGGGGGATTCCCTTAGCTAATGAGAGATCTATCTATTTATACTAGGTTAAACTAGGGATAAATGAGTCAATTAAGCCTTAAAAGCTTGGATTTCCTATGTTTGGAAAAGTTTGACCCAAAATGGCCTTCATATACACTTGGTTCGACGTTCGGCATGATTTGGCTCGAGGTGGCTCGGGTGTTGGGTGAGATGGCTCGGCATTGGCGCACATGGGCTTGGCCTGGGTGGGCGTGGACGACAGGTCTCGACAGAGCTGAGCGTTGGCGCGCGCTAGCTCCGCACAGGCATGCGGGCGGTCTCGGCAGCTCTCGACAGGGGACGGGCGCGGGGCGATGGCAGATGCAGGTTGGCGCGCGCGGGCGCGGGCGGGATGCGCACAGGCGCCGGGCGCTCTCGGCAAGCGGCGAGTGTGGAGCAAGCTGGCGTGTGTTGGCTGCGCGCGGGCGTGCGGCTGGCTCGAAGCTGTGCGCAGGCGCCCGGCAAGCGCCCGACAGCACTCGGCAGGCACCTGGCAGCTGCGCGCGGGCAGGCCTTCGCTCGCGTCAGCTCATGCCAAGGTTCGTTTCGCGAGCCTTGGCGCGGATCGGCCCATCTTGGCGACCATTCTAGAATGTTTTGGAGCTACTTTTTGGCGCTGGGTTTGGCTCATCTTGACATGTCTTGGCGTGCCCAGTCTCGCTTTGGCTCGAGCCAAGGTTAGGTCACGAACTAATTTCACCTTCATTTTCGCCTTCTTGTCAAGACCTAGCAATAATCACACCTATCCACAAATTAATTGAACCCATTTAACCATATAAAGTATAAAAAAAAAAAAAGAAACACGAAAAAAATAACAAAATGAGAAAACAACCGAATAATCTAACGAAACTTGACTCGAAACCAAATAAATGACACTAAACCCTAATAGGAACAGACAATAAAAATGCCACATTTACATTAAAAAAACCAAGACCGTAAGACTAAGAAACGAGATATCTTCATTTGCTCAAGTTTATAATGAGACTTTGTACGACACATGGGAGCGTTTCAAGGAGCTATTACGCAAGTGCCCACACCATGCGTTACCCCTTTGGATGCAATTCCAAACTTTTATAATGGGTTAACGAACGACTAGACAGATGATCGACGCTGTAGCAGGTGAGACACTAAATAACAAGACCCCTGGGCTGCTCAAGAATTATTTGAAGAAATGGCGATAAATGGATATCAGTGGCAACCAGCTTGAGGCAAGACGATCAAGCCAGCTGGGCTCTATAATGTTGGTGCAATGGTGACTCTAGTCGACCAAGTCGAGGTATCGAGTAAGAAGTTTGACAAAAGTATCGCACCTATATGAAGGGACTTCTCTATGAAACTTGTGGAGGTTCTCATTTCAATCATGATTGCCCAATTTTAATACCTTCTGAGCAAGTAGATTTTGTGGGCAACAATGGCCTAAATTCGAGTAATAATCCATATAGTAACACTTACAATCCCGGATGGAGGCAACACCCAAATTTCTCATGGAGCAACCAAGCCCAGTCGCGGACTGACCAACCCCCTAGTTTTCAGCAACAGCAGCATCAACAACCACGGTCGCCCAATGTAGAGGAGTTGATGATGAAATTTTTTCAAACAACTGAAGCTCGTTTCACCTCCACTGAAATATCTCTGAGAAATCAAGAAGCTTCTATTCATCAATTGGAGGTACAGATTTTACAAATTGCAAAGATGGTCTCCGAAAGGCCACAAGGGAGTTTACCTAGTAACACCGAGCCAAATGCAAAAGAATATGTTAATGTTATTACCCTAGACAGTGGTAGGCATTTGGAGGATCCACATTTGAGAAGGAACGAAGTCGTAGCTCTTAAAACCATCACCAATGAGGAGCACCCATGCGAGGAGCCAAAGAAGGTTGTGCCCGAATACAAGCCAAAAGTTCCTTATCCAAGTCGACTCTAAGAGGACAAGAAGGAGGACCAATTCGCTAGATTTCTTGAGCTTTTTAAACGATTGCATATTAACATTTTGCTTGTTGAGGATCTTTTGAAAATTCCCAAGTATGCAAAGTTTTTGAAGGGCCTCCTTTGAAATAAGAAGAAGCTTTAGGAGTTATCTTTGGTGAAATTGAACAAGGAGTGCTCCGCCATCGTACAAAATAAGCTACCACAAAAGCATCAGGATTCAGGGAGTTTTACTATCCCTAGCCATATTGGTAGTGTGTTGTTGATCGAGCATTAGCAATTTAGGGTTGAGTGTTAATTTGATGCCTTGTGAATTGTTCAAGAGTTTAGGATTGGGTGAACCAAAGCCTACTAAAATGAGTTTGCAATTGGATGATAAGACAATTAAACATCCTAGGGGTATTATAGAAGATGTACTTGTCAAAGTGTGTAAATTTATTTTTCCAGTTGATTTTGTAATTCTTGACATGCCCACTAATGTAAAGGTACCCTTAATTTTAGGACGTCCTTCTTAGCTACTGCTAGATCAGTTATTGATGTGCATGATGGGATATTGACTTTGAGAGTTGAGGATGAACAAGTAGTTTTTAAGATATCTAATACTCTTGCTATAGATGATGCTTGTTTTTCTATTGAATGATTTGATGAATTTTCACAGGGAATAGTTCCAACTGAGTCGAGCGAGAAGTCAAAGGAGAGAGATAAGAGTTGCTATTATGAGAATATTGAGAAAGTGAGAAAATTCTAATCAGGGGACTTGGTGCTATTATTCCCCATTGGATCATTTTTGTCCCCCTTGAAGCCGAGATCGGGATGGAAAAGTCCGTTTATTGTGGCTAAGGTGTTTTCTTGTAGGGCTGTAGAGGTTTCAAGCAAAGACCACGATATTTTCGGAGTGAATGGGCATTGATTGAAGCACTTTCATGGTGGGGGAGTTGAGGAGATCCCAAGAGATTTCAAGGCTTTGCGCGAGCCTACATGAGGCCTTACAATTAATAGTCCACTAATTGACTATAAAGAAGCGCTTACCGGGAGGCAACTCGGTGTTTTATATTCTTTGTTATTTTTTTTCTTTAGGAGTAGTTTTACTAGTTAATGTTGATGATATCTTTGATGTTTTGTGTAGTTTGATTCATATTGAGATGTATTTTGTCAAACGTGGGTGAGAGATGTTGAGTTTTTCATCAAGCTACCATGCTCGCATGCTTATGCGCTCTATGACACCAACTTCGGCCACCTCGCAAACCTTTGATCACCATTGTGAAAAGGTGATTTCGTTTATTTTTATTTATTTGTTTGTTTTTCATCTATTTTGTGTCATTTGGTTCGTGTGTTTTGTTGTTCAACTTTAGGTTATTACATTGGGGACAATGTAAGCTTTTAAGTTGGGGTTGCTTTTGTGTCTTTTTGTTTTATGTTCATGCATATTTAGTTGGGATACATCACCTTTCTATGACACATAATACTTTTGCTAAGTTGATTTGAAAAGTCTTGAGTATATTTATATTTAAAAGTATACCTTTCTACAAAAACACAAATATATATTTAATAACTATATATATGTATATATAGTATAATAACAAGTGTTTTTCTTGGTAATCGTTTGACGGATAACGTTGGGATTCAACATGTATAACCCAATTTTTAGTGAGATTTACATTACAAATCATGCTTCCTTTCATTGCTTGTGAGTGAGTCACACATTGTTGGTTGTTCTACAACTTGCACGGTTATACACTTCGTATGTTTGGAAGCCATATATGGCTAGGATTAGGCCCTTTGTTATTATCTTTTTTCTTGCATAAGCCTACCTTACATTATCCATTAGTAAGCCAATTTCGGGTCTAAACATTTTTCTTTGATTATAACCTGCATTACAAGCCATAATACCATTCTTTGAGTTTCCCTCTTTGAACCTTGAATTGAAGATACACACGTGGCTATGTATTTGTTGTCGCACGAGTCGTTTAGTAGTCTCTTAGGTCTTTTTATTTATTTTTACTTTTCTTAGGTCGTTTTAGTAGAACGGTGAGTAATTTTCGCATGTCATGCGCATAAATCGAGTTCGTTCTCCAATTACATGTAATTTTATTTTCATTGGAAAAAAAAGAAAAACATGAAAAAAAGAAAAAAAACAAAAAAAGAAAAGAAAAACAAAAAAGAAAGAAAAGAAAAGGATGAAAAAAAAGGAGAGAAAAAAGAAGAAAAAAAGAAGTTATTATTTATTTTTTGAATAAAGAATAAGTGATAGAGGTGTTATCTATTTCTTATTTATTTTTATTTTTCTTAGAAGTTGTCTTTGTGTGTTTCTTCGATTCTTTTAAACTTGTATAACTTCTCTTTACCCATCCTCTGCCCTAGCCCATTACAACCTGTTATTCCATGCCTTTCAACTCATTTTTAGTTGGAATCGGTGTGATTTACGTGCCAATGTTTCGGTATTTTGTGACTTGAGAGCTATATACACATAATTGCTTATACACTTGAGTGAAAAGAGTGATCTCGTGATAACTTGTTGGTTCACTTCGTTGTTCGTTAACTCGGTTATTGAGAATTGACTTGTTGTGTTAATTTTATAGTTTTCATTTTTTATTATTATTATTGTTGTTGTTGTTGTTGTTGTTATTATTATTATTATTATTATTATTATTATTATTATTATTATTATTATTTACGTACTTACTTATTGACTTGATGGTTAATGAAGTGATTGAAGTCGTTGAGAATGTGGTCTTACTTTAGGTTGTCGTTATGATTTCTTCTATTTTAGATTATTTTTGCTCGTCTTATTATTATTTACGTACTTACTTATTGACTTGATGGTTAATGAAGTGATTGAAGTCATTGAGAATGTGGTCTTACTTTAGGTTGTCGTTATGATTTCTTCTATTTTAGATTATTTTTGCTCGAGGACGAGCAAACGTCTAAGTTGGGGGTAGTTTGATAATCATCACTTCATGCATGTTTTTAGTAGTTTTTTATGTTTAATATAAATTTATTTGTGTGTCTTTTGGTAGTTATTATGGTGTTTCTTGTTCATTTCACTTTTAGGTTGTATTTGTGTAGGAGAGTTGGAAAGGAGCGGATTTGGGTGAGTTTAGAGGGCAATGATAGTCGTGTATACAATAGAACGAGTCAAGGGGACAAAACGTGAAGTAAAAAGGCGCAAACGGAGTTAAATATCAAGAAATCAAAGAAAACATGCCTTGTGCGTGTTTTTAAACACGCCCATGTTTCATATCGCAAAGGAAGATTAAAAAAAGAAGAGTCCAGGCGAGAATATGGCCTGAATGTTGTTTTAAAAACGGTCGTGTTTTTTACCGGATGTCCAATTTTGGAAAACATAGCCCGGCCGTGTTTTTGCAATTTTGGCCGTGTTTTCGTCCTACTGGCCATGTTTCTGACTGAATAGTGCAATTTTATAGTTTTGGGCCCCGTTTTCTTTATTTCTAGAAGGGCTATTAGGAAAAACACCTAGGGAACTATAAATAAGAGCCATAGGATGTTTGTTAACACAACTTTTGAAGCCTAAAAGATTACAACAACAAGCAAGAAATAAAAGAAGAGATTGAAGAAGTTCTTGAAGAAAACCTCACAAATACATCGAAGACTCACTAAGGAAGTAATTTTATGTTTGATTTGAAAAAAAAGACTTGTAAACATAATTTCTCCTTTATTGGATTTATCTTTTTACACTTCTTTTGATTTCAATTCAAGCATGAACTAAACTTCTTATGTGTTTGGATTGAGATAAACCCTAAATTTAACTTATGATTGGGTATTGGTTGATTTATATTATTTTACACTTTTCATTTGATTTGCTTGTGATTTTTATCAATTTTCTCAACTCGATAATTACGGTTTATTGTTTTGGGTTTGTTCTTTACTTTTAATCAAACGAAGCGAAGTAGAGTAAGAACACGCACAAGTAGAAGGAATTGCATGAAATCCTAGATATCGAACGACATAAACCCTCCAGATTAGGGTGACGCCTAATAGGGAAATTCAATTGTTCACATTGCTATCTTGGGGGTTTTGATTAGGAAGATATATCAGTCAATCAACTCGAGGTTTGGATTAATTCACTCGAAACTCGAGGTTTTAACTAAAATATAGAATTTCTACGGTCTTTGAAAGTGTGAAATAATATGCGGGTTTAGTTGTACTTAAGGGGTTTTGATGATTTATTTAGATACAATCACAAGGTAAATTCAGGGGGACTCTACATTCAAACACATTCTTCTCTCATATTTATTCTTCAAAAATATCTTTCAACTTTTCGTCTTGTTTCATCACTTATTTAGTTTATTTTCATATTTTTAGTTAAGTAGATTGTTAGAACAACCTTTTATTTGATAGATAAAATAATAAAAAGACGGTTAGTACTAATAATCACAATTCTCGTGGGAACGATATCCATTGCTGTAGAGCTATACACTATAAACGGCCGGTGCACTTACCGAGACTCTTATAGAGTAGCTTTTCAGTCATCACATTATAAAAAAGTTTCTTTCTTGGGGCGGGCGGAAGCCCCTGCCCGAGCTTTAGCTCCGACCTCGGGTGCATACTTTCATTTGTCCGTGGTTTTGGACATTTGGGAGGCTATGAAGTATGAGCTATGAGTATGAGACGAGAGTTATGTTATTTCCTTCGTTCTATTCTATCTGCCGAGAATTTGAAATTTTCATGTCTCATTCTATTTATTACATTTAAATTTTAAATAGAGAATCATTGTTACTTTTTACTTTTTCAATAAGAGATAAATATTATTTTACTAATTTTACCCAAGATAAATAAAATGGAATAGAGGGGATATTTATTACGTCACTCCACTCCAAATCCATGTTATCTTTAATTTTGGATGTCAGAAATTGAAAACATAAATGGAGAAAAGGGTTTTCATTTTATAGAAAATTACAAGTGTTCCAATGGTATAGTGTCTGTCAACTTGATAGCATGAATGGCTTCTTAGTTTGTCAACCCTTTTTTCCCCTTTGTATTTCTTTTTTTTTTTCTTAAATAAGGATAATAATTATATATTCCAATAAATAAATGTTTTTTCTCAAATAATTTATTAAAAATATCAATTTCCCATTTACAAGGGTGGAAGCAATGACAACTTTTTATATTCGGTTTAAATCCAAAAGGTTGGCTTTGAAAATTTGTTGTCATTGCAAGATGGGGTTCTATTTGTAACATTACAAATTAGCTTGTGCATATCAATTTCCCATTTACAAGGGTGGAAGCAATGACAACTTTTTATATTCGGTTTAAATCCAAAAGGTTGGCTTTGAAAATTTGTTGTCCATTGCAAGATGGGGTTCTATTTGTAACATTACAAATTAGCTTGTGCAATCAAACCCAACTTTATGCTAAAAGGTGAGAAGTCATGGTTCCACTTTCTTGTTTCTTATTAAAAAAATATATAAAGTATTGGGGTTTATGATTGTGAATAGAGGTTTTAAAAAATAGTAGTTTTACTTTTGATGTGTCAATGGTGTGGCGCATTAGACCCTACAAGAAAGTTAGATTTATAAGTTTATGGTTGCTACCACCTTATTCAACTTCTCATTTAATCAAAAGTAATATATAAGAGTACAAGTTCAAATTTTGTTTTGTTTTTTGATTTTTATTTTCTTTCTTACAAATTTATTCAAATAAAATTTATATTAATTTCATTTTGATCGTTGTCAGACCTCTGATCGCTGTTATCGAATTCTGATCGATTCCATACTATATCATAAAATTTCATATTATATCATTTAGTTTCATACTATGCAGTAAATTTCATACTTAACCTTGTTAAATTGCATACAACTAAATCTTATACTAAACTTATCAAACTTCATACCAATAAGTTAAATTGCATACTAATCTTATTAAATTTAATATTAAATTGTTAATTTTATATTCGGTTTAAATCCAAAAGGTTGGCTTTGAAAATTTGTTGTCATTGCAAGATGGGTTCTATTTGTAACATTACAAATTAGCTTGTGCAATCAAACCCAACTTTATGCTAAAAGGTGAGAAGTCATGGTTCCACTTTCTTGTTTCTTATTAAAAAAATATATAAAGTATTGGGGTTTATGATTGTGAATAGAGGTTTTAAAAAATAGTAGTTTTACTTTTGATGTGTCAATGGTGTGGCGCATTAGACCCTACAAGAAAGTTAGATTTATAAGTTTATGGTTGCTACCACCTTATTCAACTTCTCATTTAATCAAAAGTAATATATAAGAGTACAAGTTCAAATTTGTTTGTTTTTTGATTTTTATTTTTCTTTCTTACAAATTTATTCAAATAAAATTTATATTAATTTCATTTTGATCGTTGTCAGACTCTGATCGCTGTTATCGAATTCTGATCGATTCCATACTATATCATAAAATTTCATATTATATCATTTAGTTTCATACTATGCAGTAAATTTCATACTTAACCTTGTTAAATTGCATACAACTAAATCTTATACTAAACTTATCAAACTTCATACCAATAAGTTAAATTGCATACTAATCTTATTAAATTTAATATTAAACTTGTTAATTTTATATTAATCATATTAAATTACATATACTACTCCTACCAAGATTTATATTAAATTTATTCATTATAGTACAAAGTGTTAGAGAACATACACAGACTAGCGAGTAGCGACTTGATAAAATCAGGTCGCAAGAACATAAACAGACCGGTGGACCTGATGCA
>BMAC01000082.1:1547685-1570646 GCA_014905375.1 Phtheirospermum japonicum | reverse complement strand
AAAGAGGACTTCTCGGAGCTCAGTAAAACCCTAACCCGCCAATTCTGGGAGTTGGCGCCGCCGCAAGGAGCTGCAATCGATGAGGCGGATGGAGGCCTTCGTCGCCGCCGAGCAGCAGACCATCCTCTGATTCTGGTGGTGGCGGCGGGTAGATGTTAGGGTTAAGGATGGGGTTTGGGGAGATGATGCAATATTAGGCCTCTTGTTTGGATTTTAATTTAATTCATATCCTTTGTAATATTACATAAATACCCTTTTCTACCATATAATTAAATTAATTAAATTTAAAAAATAAGAAAAATTTGGTCCACACAAATTATTAGATCTAAGGCCAAGAATAGTCCCTAGATTCATATATAATGACGGGGTTCTCATTTGAACCCAATCCATTAATTAAAAATATGATTTATAACTTAGTTTACACATCTAATATATATTAAAAATATATAAATTCTTACATGTAATTAACTTTGTGAGACGGTAACACCACTCCTCTATTTAAAAGAGGTCGTGGGTTCTAATCTCACCCATGCCATATGGGATTTAAATTGACGCGAGTTGGTCTGAGTTGTGGGTCGGGTTGTGGCGGGCTAGGCTAGGCTCGCCCAATTTTTTTTTAATATTTCAGAAATGCTAATGGGCGCCACACGTCAACATTTTCTTACGGTTACATTAAACTGATTGCTGACGGATCCGCCCATTAGCAAACATCATTTTTTTGTAGTGTGCAGCATTCCTGACCACACATTTTATGGCAATACTCCTTCTATTTCAATATATAAGACGTTTAAGAGTCTTAAATTCTTATCCTAATAAAATGTTGTTTTAACAATAATATTGTTTAACTCCCTTAAATAACCTTATCCTATAAAACTCTACTTCTCTCCTCTTTATATCTCACTCTTTTTGTATTAACAAATGGGCTTCTCTGCGTACATATACCGTCAATTTTATTGGAAAACTCAATTTTTTTCCTACAAATTATGGCAGCACATCTATATTTATATGATACCCAAAAAGTAATCCATAAAAGCCAAACACCATGAGAATCGAAGAAAGTCTTTTATTTGTAGATGAGAAAGCGGAGGGGAAAAACTCAGAAATCCTCAACCAATCTGAGAATTTGAAGGAAGAAGATGAGAAGTTGTATACCATGAAGCCATATCTTGATCATCGAATTGATTTGAACAAACTCTATTACAAGGGAGATCCAGATGATGACAAAGAGATTCAATAAGTAATTTTGACGATGTTGAAGATTTCTCTTCCAAATTACTTCTAAAAATCGATCTCTTTGATTTTATCTGTATTTTTTGGGGATGCTTTAGTTGTAAATGGCTAGAAACTATGCCTTTATTTACATTGCAAGAGGGGAGTTGTCATTAATATGGGTTAATTACGAGGCGAGGGGAAAGAAGTTCATGAGCAGTGCAAGAGGAGGAGTCATCATTAATAAGGGTTAATTAGTCATTTTAGTATATTTCTTAATAAGTGTGTTTAGTTCTCAAACGTCCTATATAATGAAACAAAGGGAGTATTAGTTATGTGTGTTGCTGTAAATAGCAATCTCTTTCTCTGTTGTACTGTATGAAAAGGACATTATGTTTATTCTTAAATATAATACAAGTATAAGCTCGAAGTTATCTTTACTGTACTTGCAGTTTATTATCATGGTATTAGAGCGAGTTTTTGCCTAACTCTGAATACCCCCCTCTTTATTATTCTTGTCTCTTCTGATTTTAATCATGGGAGATAACACCATTTCATTACATGAGAATCAGTCAAGCTCTCATCCAGTTATCCAAAATAATAATCTACCTTCATAAATCTCAAACTCAATTATTTAGCTAAAGAATCAGCTTGTCTCGATCAAGTTAAATCATTCAAATTACTTGCTTTGAAAAATGTAAGTCTATATATCAGTCATAGGATACGGTCTTGAAAGTTACCTTACTGGAGAAATCAAACCTCCATCTCAGGTCACTGGGGGTTTGTAAACCTTGAGTTTCTAATCTGGCTTAGACAGGATCAACTGTTAGCATCCTAACTTCTCTCTTTGAAAATGTACTTACCATGATGGTTAGCCTTTCATCCTCAAGAGAAATATGACAAACTTTTGAAACTAAGTTTTCCAGTCAAACTGCAACCAGAAAAATGCAGTTATGATATACCTCTCCTCTATCAATAAAGGGGCCATGAACATTAGAGATTATGTTAATAAAGTAAAAACTTGTCGTGACATGATAGCTTTTGCTGGTCAACCAGTTTTTGAAGAAGATCAAGTAATGCATGTTCTTACTGGGCTAGGAGGAGACTTTGACCCGGTAGTTGTAGCAGCTACAACTAGGAGTGACTCACTAACTCTAAAAGACATCTTACTTATGTTGTTGAGCTATGAAACTAGGCTAGAAGCTGAGATTTTCTCAAACCTCATTTAATACAGAAGGGTCAAGTCCTACTATCAATGTTGCTACTCAATCCTCTAGCAAAGAAGAAGAAATCGGAACACTAATGGAGCTAATGGTCAAGGAAATAGAGGTAGAGTTCAGAGTTTTTAGAACATTGGAAGAGGTAGCAGAAAAAGGAACAATAGGTATAAAGGTAGAGGTGGAAGAGGTTTTAGGACATGCAACATGCCTTCTTGTCAAATTTTCAGTTGCACCAATCACTCTGCTGACAAGTGTTATTACAAATCTGATGCTTCTTAAATTGTGTCATCCAGTAATACTTTAAATGGTTCAAACTCCTACTTATTGATCCCTCTACCTTGTCACTAATGTCTCTCAGCTAGTGATGCAAGTTGATATGCAGATTCAGGAGCCTTAAATCCTATCACCAATGATCTATAATCTCCACATTGCTTAAGAATTCCAAGGCAACAACAAGGTTCAAGTAGGAACTGGATCAAGCTTGTGTATTTCTCATATTGGTAATTCTCATTTAAATCTAGTAACATATTTTCCACTCAAAAAGCTCCTTCATGTTTCTCATATAAACAAGAACCTCATTAGGGTTTATCAATTTGCTCAAGATAACTATGTGTACTTTGAATTTCATCCTACCACTTGTTGTGTTAAGGATCAGGTTACACATCAAACTCTTTTTAGATGCTCTCTTAGGATTGGCCTTTACAAACTTAACATTCAGCTCTCCGACACCTTAGCTGCTGACTCCAATGATTCACCTACCTCTCTCAGTGGTCAAGTCACTCGTACTTTTATCAATGAGCTCGGGAAGAAGATCTATAGTTATGGCATCTTAGACTAGGGTATTCTGCCAATAATGTAATAAATAAAGTTATCAAAAGATGTATTCTATCCATTTCTAATAATGAAACCTCTTTTTCATCTTGTTATGCTTGTCTTCAGAGTGAAAGTCATAAGCTACCTTTCTCTCTCTCTCTCAGAAACTGAATATACCAACCCTTTTAGTCTCTTGCATACTAATGTTTGGGGACCTTAACCCATAAAATCTTCAAACTAATTCTCTTATTATGTTTCCTTTATTGATCATCACACATGATATACTTGAATCTATTTACTAAAGCAAAACTTAGATATGATCAATGCTTTTACTCACTTATAGAACCTTATTCTTACTCAGTTTCAATCAAAATCAGGTTGGTTCAAAGTGATGGAGGGGGACAATTTATATCTCTCACAAACCTGTTTCACTCTTGTGGAATACATCACAGTACCTCTTGTCCTTACAGTCCTGTAAAGAATAGTCTTGCGGGAAAAAAAAAGGAAACATAGACATATTGTTGAAATGGGAGTCTCTTTCCTTTCTCACTCTCATTTATATATCAAGTACTGGGATGATGCTCTTACAACTACTGTCCAATTCATCAACAGACTACCCACAAAAACAATCCAGTTGAAAAGCCCTCGTCAAGTCTTACTTAAACAAAAACCCATTGGGTGTCTCTGTTACCCTCATCTTAAACCACTCAATCAAAACAAACTTTAGTTCAGGTCTCAACGTAGTACCTTTCTATGTTACATTGAACAGTATAAGGGATTCAAAGTCTTACTACCAGATGGAAAGGTCATAATCACAAGAGTGTGATCTTCAATGAATTCAAATCTCCCTTTTCCAAGGATTTTGGACCTCATTCTTGTTCAGATAATCAACCATCTCTACTTCGTCCCCCTTCTCTTATAACAGCTCCCCAAGCTTCTAAAACTCCTTCCCAAACCATCACTCTTCCTCAATCCTCTAAATCACCTTCACAGGTCATACATTCACATCAAAAACACCAACGACCTCACTACAATCTCATACTTCACATAAGTCTCACTCTATACATCAACTAGTCTCTCTACCTTCTAATCAATCAAGTCCCTCTAATATTCCTCTCATTGCTGAATTACCTTTTATGATTTCTACACATGCTTCTCCTTTTTCCAAAGATTGGTTCTCGTGCAAGTACTAACCCTTTTGTAGGGAAACATCATATGATGGAAAACATTAAATTAGGAATTTATGAGCCCAGGGTGTTCAGTACACATCTTT
The DNA here is from genome assembly GCA_014905375.1 of Phtheirospermum japonicum. NCBI lineage: Eukaryota > Viridiplantae > Streptophyta > Magnoliopsida > Lamiales > Orobanchaceae > Phtheirospermum > Phtheirospermum japonicum. Next base: position 1,566,131 of record BMAC01000082.1, on the reverse strand, counting down.
TGGATTTCAGAGAGCTTTTTTCTTACCTTGAAGCCTTAGCTCATCCCATATGAAAAGTAGCTACGTGTGAAGAGTATGAAGATCTCATTAAGAATCAGACATGGACTCTCTTTGAGCTACCTCTACACAAGTATTTGATTAGCTGCAAGTGGGCATTCAAGATGAAAACACAAGATGATGGAATAGTAGCTCGGTATAAGGCTAAATTAGTGGCTAAAGGATATAATCAAGTGCCAGGTTTTGATTTTTCAGAGACCTTTAGCCCTGTTGTTAAAGCTACCACTAGAATTATCCTCTCTATAGCTATCAATTACAATTGGTCCATAAAGTAATTGAATGTTAACAATGCTTTCTTGAATGCAGAGCTGGACAAGGAGATCTTCATGGCCCAGCCACCAGGCTTTGAACTGAATGGTGATAATTTCAAATGTGCAATTTATCTAAGGATACATATGGGCTTAAGCAGGCTCCCAGAGCCTGGTTCGGAAAATTAAAAGTTGTTCCTACTCAATTTGGTTTCTCTACTTTAAAGGTTGATAGCTCTCTTTTCTTTAATAACATTTCCTCTTCATGCATCCGGACTTTGGTTTGTGTTGATGACATCTTTTCTATTAATAACACTTTTCTTTAATAAACACAATACTGATGGATTTGCCAACGAATGAGCCCGTTGGTATAAGCCGAGTTCTTTTTAGTGAAATTAAAATAGAAAACTAAATTCTTATTAAATCCATTTAGTAATTACACAAATAAATCCAATGAAAATGAAAAAAGAAAAAATAAATTATATTATCACATATATTCATTCATATATCAACATAAATAATTTACTTAGACCTATATACTTAAAAAGAATCTAATAATAAAACCTTTTTTTAAAAAAAAAATTGAATGGCATAAATAATGATCAAAATTTGTAAATCTGCAGGAAAAGAAAATCACAGCAAAATCCTGCAAATAGCATAACAAAATCACTCTACCAATTTTAATTTAGAAGAAAATAAAACAAAATAGATGAGTAGAATAAGGTGAACCTTATATGTAATTTACCCTTTACAATTCCAATTTTTATGAAGTGGCAGCGGATGGCGAGAGGCAGTGTTCGCGTCTGGTAAACTTTTTGTTATTTCAACTCTCAGCTTCGCAAAACTTGTTGTAGATTTAGATGAATGTGAACAAATACTGAGCACAAGCACAGTAGAAAGAGAAATATAGATATAGGCTTTAGTGACGTTTATCGCGACAAACTTGAAATTTCATCAATGATGGCGGCAAGACGATAGACTGGGGTGGTGGTGGTGATCAGAAGAAGCTTCGAGGCTTCGAAGAAGTGGAGGCATGAAGAAAGAGAGATAATAGTATCTTAAACTCTCACCAAAATTACAAAATGTGTTCGAGTATGGGTCAGAACTAGCTTAACGGGTCTCAACCCGTTAATCTGGTCTGACACAAATCTTTGTCGTTCAAGTTAAATCTACCAATATGATATTTATATAACTTGTATGTGACCGTCACAAACAGATCTTAATTCGTGTGACAGCTTCACTTTTCCCCTTAAAACTGCCCCCTTTTAACCATAAACGTGTCATTTTTGCACAGAAAAGTATCACTCATGTATAATATATTATAAAATTATATATATATATATATATATATAATAAATATACAATATATAATTTAAGATGCAATACATTTAAAGCAATAATGACAATTTTAAGAAAGAAATAGATAATTTTTATTTAAGATACAAATTAACATTTTTAAAGGTATAAGTGATACTTGTTTAAAAATAGTGACGATGTTTTTTAAGATATAAAGTAATAATTTTATAGTCAAAAGTAACAATATTAAAGGAAAACGCGACTCTATTGTCTTTTACTTACTTAAATTTATTTAAATGCTTGATTAATATGTAAAATAATATTTTTGTGCAAAAGTGATACTTTATCTTTTACTTAATGCTCATTTATCTTTTACTTACTCAAATGCTTAATTAATATGTAAAGTAACGTTTATGTGCAAAATTGACTTTTTATAACTAAAAATGACAGTATTAAATGTTTGATTAATATGTAAAGTGATTTTTTTTTTCTTGCAAAATTGTCACTATTTGCTTGGTTAATATATAAAGTAACTATATTGTGTAAAAGTGATATTCTTATAGCTAAAAATAACACTATTAAGAGCTTGATATGTAAAGTGACGTTATTTTTGCAAAATTGACACTATTAGAGAAAAGTGACAATATTAACGAAGAAAAATCCATTATACCAATAACGATCCGTATAACGATCACACGAGAGAGATCTACTCATGATATTTTTGTTTATATTAGCTTGCAGCCTGTTTAAAAGGAGGAAAAATCTAACCGGTCCTGATAAAAAGGGGTCAGCTTGTTATAACGTCTTTGACATAATTTGGCTCTATTCTTATTTCTTTCGGCTGAGGAAGAATAACAAGAGGAACAATAATTTAAGAAAAGTATCAAGTACTGTAATTATATAGTGTACAATTTTGAATTCTCAGTTATAAATCGTAATATGATCTCAACCATTTCACTGTAATTAACTTTCAATCGCCGATTTCAATTTATTTTTTAGTAAAATCAAAATTCTATGCCATTAAGTTTCACTACGTACTTTAGAAAAACATTTAGAAGGGAAAAAACAAACTACTTCGAAAAAAAAAAAAAAAAACTGTGTCAAAAAAAGCAAAAAACAAATTACTTTGAAAAAAAAAACCGTGTCAATAAAAGTTGGACAAAAAAACACAACACTCAAATCGTCAAGTGAAATATGAATATTTATTATTAGACATTCTAGGTATAAAAATGTGTCAATAAAAGTTAGGCTATATATGTGTGTAATGATAAAAATTATATCTTATCACAGATTAAGTATATTTTGAGTACAAAGTTCCAATATATGAATTATAGTTATACCAAGGCCTTTATGCCCAAAACTGGTTATATCCAAAATTAAAATCTTTTACGACAAAATTGATTATATCCAAAATTAAAATAAGGATTAGAACGTTTTATTACATCTGGTCCTGGAAAAAAATCTGTAGAAGATTATATCCAAAATTAAAATCATGATAAGTATTTATTATTTGTTGGCTTATCCATTGCTAATGATTTACCGAAAGATGGCTAAAAGTGTTTTAAATTAAATATATACTTCTACTCGATATTTATTTAGGATAGAGGTTTTATTCTATTACATCTATACTTTAGTTATTTTTTTTAGAATCTTTAATATGAAAAAATATGTAGAAGTTTCTAATGAATATTTTATAAAATTATTACTCTATTTTAATATTTCTTCCAAGCTGTGTTAGTTTTGTTTTTTATGATGAAGGTTTTATTCTATTACGCCTCTTTAATGAAAGGTTAAAAATAACTTTTATCGTCTTACGATTGAAATATATATTTTAAACATTACTGCAGAACAGACAAACAAAGTCGGTTTTTTAGGCGATTTAACGGCGGTTTTTGAACCGCCTTTATATCGACCGCCGTAAATGACTACGGCGGTTCCCAAAAATCGCCGTTAAAAAGCATTACATTTTACGGCGGTTCTTGAAAAATACCTTCTAGATAGTCTGTTTTAGAACGGACATTGTACGGCGGTTCTTAAACATTTCCTTCTAGAAAGTCAATTTTTCCAGAACGGTCATTGAAAAATACCTTCTAGAAAGTAATAAAACAATTAAAAAAAAGTGAAAGCAGGTGCACCAAAACAGAAAAATACGGGATATTTTGAATATATTAATTATTTCAACAAACAAATACACAAAAATTAAATATAGAATTAAAACGTACTAGTACAATATCAAAGAGTAAAACTCTACAGCTCATAAGCACTCAGCAAAGTCACTATCTTCATAAATTCCTCAGCATGATCATCAGCATACCATGTGGAAATAAAGTGAACAGAAAACATATATCCTACATAAGAGTTTCCATATGAACACAGATCAGGATATAGCCAATGGACACAATTAGTTTGAATCATCCATGAACTATCTACTAAAGCCAATGGGAGCATGTCATTGAGGTATCAGCATGGAAAAGGCATCCACAAGATATCTCTAGTTCAACTTCAGATGAAAAACAAAACATTTGATGTGATATCTCTAGTTCAACTTCAGATGAAAAACAAAACATTTGATGAACACATCAACACCGCCAGCTATTAATATCATAAGTTGAGCACGCTAATCCTCTATAGACCCTGCAATTATATGCCAATCCAAAACATCAACATATCATGCCAGGATGATTTCGGAAAAAAAGCACTAAGAAAGCAGCATGCAATTCGAGAAAAGGGAGTCATAAACTTCATTATACTTTATCCTACTCTCCAATTATAGCAAGTGTTGGCCTCTGTTGGTTGATCAATAAATACAAGATCCAGTAATTTGAATCTGTAGTATAGAACAAAAATCATAGCACTGGCTATAACAGTATTATTAGTGCCAACTACTCGGTCAAACATATGGATTTTGCAGGATTGGAAAAACATGAGTTCTCACGACAAATAAGCACCTTAAATGAAAATACTCATTAGTAATGGACTTACCCTTCACTGATCAAGCTCAATGCCAGGTTCACCAAAACAGATTGCGAATTTGTGAACGATCTGAAACTGCAGTATAGATTCTCATCATTGGCCGTACACAAGAAAAAAGGTAAATATTAACAAAAGGGTAGAAGAAGTTTCAAAGAAGCAAACCACCTCAGTATATGACCATCTCGGCGGGGGAACATAAAACACTCCCAAATTAATCTTGTCAACAGCACCTGCTCTTCTTTCGAACTACAAGCAAGACGACACCAATTAATTACAAGCAAGAAGGACTTTCATTTGTATTTTACTCGATAATAGTAATTTAATAAAAAAACACTTAATTAGTTATGTAACTACCATATCGGGGGTAATATCTTTCAAGGTTTCAAAAGGACTTGCAATGATACTCTTAATTATAAACTTATCCTCGCATTCCATATTAGTAAGAATCTCTGTGTGGGCTCGGATCCTCACTACAAAAAGATAAAAATAAAAATAAAATAGTATTAGTAACAAAAACAATAATTTTAAAAAAAAAAAGTTAATTGATCACATAATTGCCTGTGATATCACAAGTTGATCGAGGCAAAACAATCCCAATGTTTGGCTGAACGCTGTACTTGTCCCGAGCAGTAGTCCTGACCTAAATAAAAATAAATTAGCATATAACGCATATCCGAGGTGACACAGGATTATGACAAATGAAAATTTAACCGAGATAGTACTGATGAAAAAGAAATACTGATTGTGTAGTATATTTCGGACGGACAAATAGTAAGAGCTAGCGGACCTTGAAGCCAACATGGTTATTAGTCATATTTGACATTTGAAGCGAACAAGAGAGCTCCTTGACCTCAACTGATATACATCAAGACTAACGATGAGAAAATAAAAATAAGAAATTTTGAAGAAATAAAGCTTCACAGAAGACATTGAAAATATGTACTCAGCTTACTGGGAATCGAAGCTCTGAAGGACGAATATCAAGAAGCTCCCCAACACTCATCTTTTTTCATTTAAAAAAAACGAGTAATCTAAGCAACAGTGATAGAAATACTAATTCCAACTTTTATTAGTCGACATAACACCCTTAACCCGACATCTTGCTATATTTGCTGAAAATTCCACAGAACAAGGAAAATAAAAAAATGACTAAAGCTTAGTAAAAACTACCTCAAACCTCGACGAACTTTTTGATTCTTGGGCAACTGATTGTGGAACTTCAGGTGTGAGAACATAGGCCACTCCCAGTTTGGACTTCTGAACACGAAGCCCCACATTTGCTTTGAACTGGAAAATAAAAGCCACGGATCATGAGGAGAATTAGCCTTTGACATCTTTTACCTAATTTTACTTCAATCATAGGGGTGATTTATCAAATTATTTATCTGGAACACAATAAGTTCAGTTCAGGGGTTAAAACGCATATGACATTTGGATGTGTTAAAAATCAAGCATGACGCAGTTTCACATATAGTGCTTGTGAACATGTAAATATCACAACTTGATCCGGGCGATAGAATCCCAATGTAGGGTCGGACTCGGTACTTGCCCACACTTGTGGTCCTAACCTAACCAGATAATAGTATTTGATTAGCAAAATTTTCACAATACTAAAATCTGATTCAACTAAAGATTATCATTTACCTTGAAAGCAATATGATCTTGGGTCTTATTGGACAATTTCACCGAACAAGATGGTTGCTTCTTCAGCTCAACTAAATACAAACCAAAATTCAAATAATAAATAATAGCAATATTAATGACCAGTGGCTAAACAAACAAATGACAAAACAATCGCAGGAGAACCCAACTATATATACGACTATATAGTTAATAAATCAATAATCCAAATTAAATGGAAACATACGAGCGTAACTGAGGTCTCGTGGTTCGACACTGAGAAGCCTCTGAATGTTCATTTTATTTTATTCGTTTCTTGCCATGGCCGCCGATATCAACCCTGCCGCTGCCTTGTAAAGCGCTCCGGTGCCCAAACCCGCTGCCACACTGTTGATGACATCATCCATATCCCTAGCAAAGACCATACCGCTCTCGAAGCCCGCGTACATCAACACAATGATGCCGCACCGTTTCCCGACCTGCCTGCCGGAAGGACCCAACCCGTTGAGGATCGGTTGATCTTCAGTTTCAAGGTGTCGGCCGGCTCGAACAAGGGGGAAATTGAAAAGAGGGCTCAGATCGAACAATGAATATAAATAAGGTCAACAGGATCATTTCCTCTATTTCACAATTCTTGTGCAATATTCTAAAACTACAAATAGTTTTAAATGGAGGGAGCAATATAGAACAAAAAGAAACAATGGTATATGAACGACTCGTCCAATTTATCAACCTGAATCAGGTCATTAAGTATACTGCCAATTTAGAGTAAACTTCAGGATAATTTTTGTAATTAACCCATTTATTCACACGATCCTCCTTGGATAGTTCTCATTCTTCTGAAAACCTTTCCTGGAAATATTAAAAAAATAAAAAATGATGAATTTGATTAGCCACTTACTGTCCACCAATAAACGGAACACCCTTTACAGAATTAGAAGGTATATCTCCTTGTAATCCAGGAATAACCTCAGTCATTGCTCGAACCAAATTAGGCTCTTCACTATAACTTTCGAGACATCGACCCCATCTTGGATCTCTACAAACCTGTGTACCGTAAGACAAAATTTGAGGTTTCTATTTAACATCTAAATAGCCTGTCTCGATGATGCATTTTCGTAAGACACAACCAAATGTGTATTTTTAGAAGATAAATGGATTCTTTTGTAATTTGAGTAAATCTCAGGGGTAATTTTAGTACCGCAATGCAAGGTGCAAAAGCAAAGGGAATGCCTGTAGCTCTGAGTTCAAGGGCTGTTGCGGCACCGATTCTCTTCACCAATTCTGGATCTCTGTACAGAACCCAAAATATAAAAAATAAAATCTTTTTCAGTGCTTTCAAATGTTAATTTTTGCTCAATCCCATTTCTGCTTTGGTTCGACTTTCCACAAATAAATCACTTTTTTATAACTTATCCACTAAGCACCTCTTTATTAAGTGGCTCGACTTTAAGTTTCTATTTACAAACATTAATAACTTCACAAGCTCTTGTAATAGAACCAAATAAGCATAACAAAATAAATGAAATGAAATACTTGCCTAGTAGCTCCAAGACCATCATTATGAGGAAAAATTGTAGCTTTATAAACAAGATTGTGTCCATGGACATCATCAATCCCATGTATCATGGGTATATTGAGACGGGTCGATAACGAACCCTTCTGAAAACCATTCACCATGTCGATCCACGTCTCAGCACTTGCTGTTGCGGAGGGAATACTAATTCCACCACTCAATACACTACCTGCTCAAAATTAATTATATAAACATTTGAAAAATAAAATAAAAGCACTCATCAATACACTTTTTTTTTACCTATGTTATACTTCTTCATAACCTTGGCTGATGCTACGGTTCGATCAATTTGAGCCATCTGGCCGATTTTTTCCTCCAGTGTCATCCTCCTTAAAAGATCCTTAACTCTCTTGGATACGGGCTGTTTGGGATCTTGGTATAATTCGTACTTGGCATTTGTTAGCACTAGCCAGTAACAGCATAGCAAAATCAAAATAAATAGTGAAGGAGCTTTAGCCATTTTTCTCCTCAGACCTTCACATTGAACAAGAAGCAAACTAGTTTAGCACCTATTCACATATGGAAAATTACTTCTTTTTTTTTTTATTCTAAACTTTCTAAAAAAGGGCACACCTACACTAAATTGACAAAATTATCAGAAACGGTATCATTTTCGGGATAATGGTGGCACCGCGTAATTATGTATTTACTCATCATTTTTTATTTAATTTTTTATATTAAATTTCTTTTTTTTTTTCCTTTTTTGCTTAATATGTTTGTTTTTATTTATTTATTTCAATCTTTAATTCATACCCCAACCCACACCCACACCCATTCCACACAACCTCACGTTTTTCTGCTGATAAGGAGACAATAGTTTTATCCAGAATTAATAAAAGAATTTAAACTCAATAAATTGACCCAATTGAAGCTTACTTTTCAGTTTAATAAAAGAATATACGTGATGTCAATCAAACCAAATTATTACTCAATTTCCACCTTTGAATAAATAAAATTGTGTTCAGAGATTTTGAATAGTTTGTGTGGAAAAACAGATATCCGACCGATTAACAAAACATAAATCAATAAAAAAGATATATTTAAAATTTTCACCATTAAAACCTTAAGAAAATTGAGAAAATCGAATCGAATCTTACTTTGTAGGCTGAATTGAGAATAATGAAGGTCGAAGTCAGATGCGGCGGTCGAAGGGAGAGCCAGCAGCCGTTGCTCCTTCGCGTACTGCCGCAGCGCCGCCGCAATCAGATCCTCCACAGTCACCTCCAGCGGCATCACCACCCTCACGGCGCCGAGGCTCCTCTGTATCGTCACGTTCAGCAGCAGCTTCGTCAGCTTCGGAGGCATCGCGAGCACCATCACATCCTCCACCCTCTATAAACTCTCAAACCTACAATTCGATCTAACCTTCGATGAAGGTGTTTAATTAACAGCCTTAGGGTTTTGATTGGTGGTTGTTGAAAGAGGATGAAGAAAACTAGGGTTACAGCCGAGCGGGGTAGCGAGGAGGAAATAAGAAAAAAACTGGACGAGAATAAATAGATGAAGAGGTTGACTTAATTAAATTCGTTGGCCTTAATACTTACTAATTCTTTAACGTCGGTTCACAAGAAACCGCCGTAAAWTGTGTAAGTTTTACGGCGGTTGTTAAAAAACCYCCGTCAAATGTGTCACTTTTACGGCGGTTCATWGTGAACCGCCGTTAAAATCAGCTGATATCCAATTTTAACGTCGGTTTTGAAGGAACCGCCGTAAAATGACCTTTTTAACGGCGATTTTAGCCACAACCGCCGTTAAAAGTATTTTTAAGGCGGTTTTCAGTGAACCGCCTTTAATTAACAGCCTTAGAAAGCTGTTTCTGTAGTAGTGAAATAATCTTTTTCTAGAATCCGAATAAGTTTCTAATCAATACTCTATAAAATTTCCTATTTGCTCATTAATATTTTAATATTTTATAAAATTTCATATTCTATTGATTGATCTGTGTTAGGCTTATTTTTCATTAATATTATTTGCTCATTAAAATTTTATAAAATTTCATATTCTATTGACTCGTCTGTGTTATTTTTATTTTTATGTTGAAAATAGGAGGGAAGAAATAAAATTAAAGGTTTATTTATTATTTATTTGGCTCGTTAATTAGGGTGGGGAGTTTTTTTTTTTTTTCAAATAATGAAGGAGGAGAGAGGGAAAAGAAACTCAAACAAACAGAAAAAGTAAAAGAAAAAGAAAAACAGCAGACACATAAATGAGCAGAAATCATTGTGTGCTTAATTAGTGATATAGGTTGGACTTGGGCCCAATTGTCAGCAATCCCACTTTAACAAATAGCCAACTTTTGATACACAATACGAGCTAAGGGATAGGGAAATCAAAACATGGAACAATATTGCCATAATGCCATTTCCAAATTTCCCTGCACTTTCTCCCTTCCTCTTTCCCCTCTTAAGCCGTGTGCAACAGAATGGCAAACCACAGATACACGACTCTAAAAAAACATTAACTTAATTCCTTCATGTATACTAGTGACATATTTCCTAGGAAAATTAACAAGCAAATGATTCATACTCACGAACACCATAAACAAAAACAAATAAGCGGCAAAAGAAGACGATAAAATCTAAATTGTTTCTAAACTATTTTTAACGATATTATTATTATTATTATTATTATTATTATTATTTTAAAACAGCTACAAAAATTTATTGTAAATATAATTAGAGCTAGAGTACTTTTTTATTGAAATGTTCATCGGAACAGTGTTTCAGGGAATGAAATAATTATTCCAAAATCTTTCATCTAAATTAATAAGTTTCATTTGCATTGCAATATCTTTTTTCAAATATTTCTTGAACTCCTAAGATGTTTACCATTGCTTGCAAATCCTCTTTATGGTCACTTAAGCTTTTCAATACAATAATAAAAGTTGTTGCAAATCGAGTAACCCCTGGACGAAGAATTTCCCTCCATCACTCTCTTTTCCTTAACCAATAAAGAGGCTAATTGTTATTATATTATACACAAGAAATGTGACCCTAGATGCAAAAACAGCCGAGTCGCTAACATGTGGCAATTCACGAACATCTTTCATAATCAAATTAATGAATGAGCTGCAAAATGTGACCAAATAACAGATGCAATTAGCAATTTGTACAAGTTTGGATGATCATAACTAGAGGTGTTGTGCTATGCCCAAAAAACTATAAGTTCAGATAAAAGTCCAACATAATTCACACATAATACGTGCTTTGCAATTAAATGATTCATACTCACACACACCATAAACAAAAACATATAAGCAGCAGCGGCAAAAGAACATGATAAAATCTAAATTGTTTCTAATTTATTTTTAACGAAATTATTTATTTATATATATAAAAAGAAAAAAAATACAACGATACAAATTTATTATAAAGATAATCAGAGATAGAGTACTGGTTTTCATAAATCTCACTGTTATTTATCGGAACAGTGTCTTCAGGGAAAAGGTCCGGCACCCCACACCGAGGAAGCTTCATGAGCGACACCGTGGCGGAATCTAAAGCTCCGGTGACCTCAAGGTGGTATCTGAGTTGAAAGGTGTTGATTGCAGACTCCAATTCTTCATCGAATTTATCATCGGCCAGCCCAAGGTTGTTACGATAGCGAAGATAGCCGATCTGGTGGAGATATAGCTTGATTTTGTGGAGCCCGTTGATGACGCCATCTCCCTTTCTAGAACCTTCAAGTTTTTCGATACCAGACGTCAGAGGGCGGGATTGAGCAGGGTTCGTCAGGAAAACAATTAGGAACAAGAAGAAAACAAGGCGGCCGTTCATGGCTGCCATTCTAAGATCTATTGTGTGCAGTGCTGTGTTCCCAATTTTACAGAGATAGAGAAGGGGAAGCGCCTAGTTGGGCCCCAATTTTGGGCCCAATGCGCTTTGCAACATCTTATTTGAGAGTTTTTTTGATTTCTTGCTAAGAAATTTTATTTTTACATCTTACTTAAAAAATATTACAAATACCTGACCAAATGTATATATCTCAAAATATATATGTGATTATTATAATTTAATTTATCCTAAAAATATCCCCATCTTCAAGCTCATTATATATATTTATAATCAATATAATGCCAAATTCGTTAAGTATCTTATTTAGTTAACTCAAAATTTCTTTTGCATTGAGTATGTATACCATGAATCTGGGTACATAAATGCATAATATACACGGTTTCAATTGTGGCATAAATATAAATATTTTACATAATTAAAATATATATATTTTATGTAATAAATATGGATATTAAAATTTGATTTTATGATAATCCATATTCATCATGTAAAATATTTATTATATTCATCACACTAAATATATGTATCCTTCTAAATATATGTATCCTTCACAAAATACACATATTCATCACTCCTAACATTCATATTTATCGAACAGAATACATAGTTCATAAAGAGCATTTATATTCATCATACATAAAATCATAAATTTTAATAAAATCATATTCATCACGTATAACATACATATTTATCGTACAAAATATATATATTCAACACATAGAACATTACAAAGTGAAACTGGTTGCACTATGCATTGTGCACCCAAGTACATGATATAATTTGTTTTGTACACACACTAAGTGAAAATTATTAAAATCCATTTATTCCTATGTCAGGTTTTTCTAATAACTTTATTTTAATTATTATGAACAGCTCTTAACATTTTGATGATTGTTAATTTACTAATTATAACTTTAACCATCGTTGAGTTGATTTTTGTTTACTTACGTGTAGTATTTATATATTATGTAATATAAAATAAAAAGAAAATAAACATCTTATTAATTCAACTTATCTCAGTGACATCAACATGCATTACCAGAAAAAGATCTAGATCTACCATAAACATTATTCCCAAACTTGCACTCAAGTATGAAGGAAATCAAATCAACGATTTTAGATCCAAATTAGAGCACATCCGCCGGATGATTTGACGATAGATACCACGAGTTCCAATTTAAAATGACCAATCAGATTCTAAAATTGAACTAAATATGCAACAAGAATTTAATTGGTGGACTAAATTTACTACCTCATTATTTAGTGGACCATTTTTGTCAAGTTCAAAAAAATGAATGAACGAGTTCTATATTTTAACCTTCACTTAAGCATTAACTCAAATTTTTTTTGTGTCTATTTTCAAGCAGATCAACTATACATATACCAACATCAATATTAAAATTGGGGACAAAAATAAATTATGTAAACTAAATAGGTATAAACCAACCTCAACGATAAAATTTAAGGTAGACGGAAATTCAACCACGTTTTCCGTATTTGCTTCATTAACTGCAAATCTCATGAGCGTGGATAATAATTAATGATATACAAACATAAATTTCAAACAAGAAAAACAAAAATTAGATCTTAAAATTTTAGATGACTTCATATATGGCGAACTTTTTAGGTCGAACAATTGATATGGCATAAACTCCCACGTGAAAATCACATCAAATTTTTGCATCCACTTATTTTTTTTCTTTGTCATTGACGATCAGGAAAATAGCTAAAGGTGTGTTGAGGCAACTATATAGCAAATAAATCACGTAATGGGACACAAACTAGAGATAAAATAAGGTACACCGAGACAAATCTACGGACACTCACTATAACAAAAATTGGCAAATGTTTAACGGTTAGAAATCATGACAAATGCTGACGAATTATTGAAGGGTTACTATGTAAGGGTATATTTCGTCATCAATATATAATTATATTAATTATTTATAAATTATATATATATATATATATGTATAATTATTTATAGGAATATATAATAAATATAAAAATATAATATATAATAAGTTTCAATAAATAATAATATACTAGTTTAATACCCGTGTATTACACGGGATTTATAAAAAATTACATATAAAAATATTTGTAAAATTAAATTTAAAATAAAAAATTGAAATGATGTGTTCTCAACCCATATCCTATTTAATTTATTAATTATTATAATTATTAAATAATATTATATTTTAATATTTATTTTAAATTCGTTAATAATTGTATTTACATACTTATAAAAATTCAAAATATGTCAACGTCTCTAATCTATATTAATTAATTATTATTATTATTAACTCATTTTATATTTTTTATATTTAGATTAATTTTGTTAACAATTATAGTTACGCACTTTGAAAAGTTTAAAAAATATCATACTCTCAAGCCTTCTCGCATTATGTCATTGTCTAATAAATATTAATTAATTATTGTTATATAATTTTATTTTCTATATTTAGATTGAACTCATTACTAATATTTAGTTACATACTCTAATTATTGCAAAAATATCATAATTTACCTATACAGAATATTTAAGATTTCAAAAATAAATTATTTCAACTTTTATTATGAATGCAGTTTATTTAATTATTTTCATAAATAAGTTTTTTTTTTGTAATTAAAATTATTTCATATGTAATTTTTATTTTAATTAAAATAATTAATTTAGATATTTTATAATAACTATATATGACTTATTTATATTTTTATATTAGGAGTATAAAAGAAATTATTGAGTTAGAAAAATTATAATAAAAGAAAACTATTAAGTTAGGCTAAATATAATAAAAAGAAAATACTAAATTAGGCAAGATACAATAAAAGGAAAATGTTAAATTAGGTATATTATACTCAGATGACATATAATCAACCGAAACACCTAATTGTTTTTATTATGCATAAAACATATGAAGCAAATACATAGATTAGGAGGATTGTGCATTAATATATACTTTTTTAACACCGGTATATTACATAGGACTTACCAAAACATAAATATAAAAACTATTTGTGATAATTACATAATCTTAAATCTAAAATAATATATTCTCAACCGTTCTTTGTACATGTCTAATACATTTATTAATTATTATAAATATTAAATAATTTTATATTTGATGTTTAAATTAAATTCATTAATAATCGTAGTTACATACTTACAAAAATTCAAAAGACGTCATATTCTAAACCTGTGTCTAATATCTATTTAATTAATTATTATTATTATTAAGTCATTTTATATATTAATATTTAGAATAAATTCGTTAATAATTATTAGTTGCGTACTTTGAGATATTCAAAAGATGCCATACTCTCAATTCGTGTCGTATTGTACTGGTGTCTAATCAATATTTATTAATGGGAAGATTTCATTTTTGGTTCACTATGTTGGCCTTTTCTTTTTCTGTTTTTCTTTCTCTTTCCCTAATTAATAAAATTTCAATCAATAAGAATTAATATAAATTATTTATAAATATAAAAATATAATATAATTATTAAAAAATATATAATAAATATAGAAATTTCAAAATTCATTTATAAGAGATTTACTCATATATATTTTAATATATGTTTTATTATTTTTTAAGATTCATTTTATATTATTATATTTATCTCCGAGTTTATTAATTTTGTATTAGTTAAAATTTTGATAATATAAAATTAATATAAATTATTATATTAATTTTATAATTTTTGAAGATTTATTTATGTTTATATATTTATCACTATCTTTTTTATTTCTTATTGATTAATATTTTATTAATTTGAATAAAAGAAAAGAAAATGAAGGCAAAACAGGTTTTTGTCATCAATTTAATGTTTAAATAAAAGAAAATTAATAAAATAATATAGAATCATGCCACGTCATAAAAAAATTCGATCAAAGCTTTTTTGTAACTTTTTTGATGAATTGGTTAACTTAGTAGATATGATTTGATGATGGCCAATTTAACATACATTTTCTGAAATGTGGCCAACATAATGGACCAAAATTAAAAATTTCCCAATTTTTTATTTTTAATTTAATATTTAAAATTAAAGAAAAATGATAAGAAAGTATTTAATCACTCCACGTCAGCAAAAAAAAAATGATCGGGCTTTTTTTTGAACTTTTTTTTGATGAATTGACCAACTACAGACGTTGTTTGATGATGATCAACATCACGTACCTTTTCTGAAATGTGGCCAACATAGTGGACCGAAAATGAAATTTTCCCATTCATTAATTATTAGTGTATAATTTAATATTTTTATGTTTAAATTGAATACATTACTAATATTTAGTTACATACTTAGATTATTTTAAATAACTCATATTTTACCTCTCTCTATATAGAATATTTGAAACTCCAATAATAAAATTATTTTAAATCCTATTATCAGTAAAACTTATTTAAATATTTTCATAACAATATTTTTTTTATTGAAGTTAAAATTATTTCATAAGTAGTTTGTTATTTAATTAAAATAACTAATTTAGATCTTATCTACTAATTATATATGACTTATTTATATTTTTATATTAAGAGAATCAAAGGAAAGTATTACATAAGAAAAAAGAAACTAAAAATCAAATTAGGTAAGGTACAATAAAAGGAAAATTATTAAATTAAGTAAATATTAGGCTCGGGTGACACATAAGCAAACGAAGCACCAAAATTTTTTATTTGTCAAACGAAGCATACGAAGCAGACACATAAGTTATGAGGATTTTGCATTAATATATAGGGGTGATATTTATAATAAATATTTTTTATAATATAATTTTTATTAATAATATATAATTGTATTTAATCATTTATAAATTTTATATATATATATACACACACACACACACACACACACACAATTATTTAAAGGGATATGAAATAAATATAGATTTATAATAAATATTTTAATTAAAATTTAAAATTTTGTAATTCTCATATACTTATATATAATGATATTATATATTTATAATATCATTGTTCATAAATATAATACATAAATAACAACACTATTTAATATAAGTTTATCTAATGTTTTATTTATTATTATCTAAATATATTATTATTTTAACTTTACATATATAACATAATTTTTAATAAATATTATTTAATTATAATACATTTTAAAATAATATTATACACTTATAATATAATTAATTATTTATAAGATAAAATATAAAATTATCAACGGTTCCACGAAGAATCGTAAGAGAACAACGAATCGACAAGCGGACAATTGTTCCTATAATCATTTATAAATTTAATATAATATACACAATTAACTAATCATATAATTTAATTATAATATACATTTATAAATATAATATAATTATTATATATTTATAAATAATAACATATCTTTATAATATTTATATATCATAATATATAATATAGATTTATAATTACTTAAAAATAATTATATCTATAATATATATTTATATTTATATTTATAAATAATATATATTTATATATAATAATATTGTATATTTAAAATATTATTATTCATAAATAAAATCTACATTTATAAATATAATATATTAATTCTAAATATAATTTATAACTTAATTTACATATCTAATATTTATTATATATATATATATATAAACTCTCAGTAAATGCTGATGGACCCAACCCGTCAGTAAATACTAGCGGGTGCCGTATGATGCACAAGGGCTTTAGCGACGACCTATACCTGTCAGCAAATACTAACCCCCATCAGTAAACAGGATACTGATGAGTTTGGCGACATTTCTGCCCATTAGCATTCGACGATTTTTTTTGTAGTGACTAGAGACGACGTCGTTGCTGCACAGGCATTTGGGGCTAGTTTCTTCAACTCTTATTTATCAGAGAAGCTCGGGATGCTACGTGTTTCACAGAAAAAAATACATAAATTGATGTACAAGCCCTTAGTCATGTTTTCCTAGGGTTGAATATCATATTAGTATTTCAATTAACGAATACCCATCTATCTATATCTATATATATATATTAAAGCAGAGGTCTGGAGAGAGAAAAAAATATGAGTGGAATGCCACGTAGGATTATTTTCTTTTTTTAGTTGTGTAGGAATTTTATTAACATAATTATGATAGATACCTTATTTAATATTATTATGATTTGGTTTCTTTTTTTAATTAAAAAGCCACCTTGAATTAGTTTCCTGTTTTAATTATGTAGGAATCTTCTTAACATAATTAGAATATATACTCTAATTAATATTAAAATAATAAGAATTAATATTATATATATATATATATACTTATATACATTGAATGCCACGTAGGATTATTTTCCTTTTTTAGTTATGTAGGAATTTTATTAACATAATTATGATAGATACCTTATTTAATATTATTCTGATTTGGTTTCTTTTTTAATTAAAAAGCCACCTTGGATTAGTTTCCTCTTTTAATTATGTAGGAATCTTCTTAATATAATTAGAATAGATACTCTAATTAATATTAAAATTATAAGAATTAATATTATATATATATACTTATATACATATATATATATATATATATATAATCAATTATATGTTATTTTGATTTTCATTTTGAGTTATTTTTTAAAAATTTTTTTGCGATTTCTGAGATATTAACAAAATACATTATTTTATGAGATCAACTCAAATAAAAAAGTGTTGAGTCGTAATAATATTTTATAAACAACATGTTGATAGACAATAAAAGTAATATCAAATTATATTGTATTTTGAATTTTTGTATAAACATCTATCTATATATTAAAAGAGAGGTTTGGAGAGAGAAAATAATAGGAGTGGAATGTCACGTAAATGCCACGTAGGATTAATAATTACTTTACTTAGTAATTTTCTTAATATAATTGGAGAAGTAAATACCTTAATTAGATTGTCAGT
>BMAC01000082.1:1533932-1545438 GCA_014905375.1 Phtheirospermum japonicum | reverse complement strand
TATATATATATATATATATATATATATAATTAAATTAAAAAAATTGGAC
Source organism: Phtheirospermum japonicum (assembly GCA_014905375.1). Classification (NCBI taxonomy): domain Eukaryota; kingdom Viridiplantae; phylum Streptophyta; class Magnoliopsida; order Lamiales; family Orobanchaceae; genus Phtheirospermum; species Phtheirospermum japonicum. The sequence goes on along the minus strand of BMAC01000082.1, from coordinate 1,545,389 downwards.
TGATTTTATCACTACAGTACTGTATAAAAAGCACAATGAACCTGGACATATAATTGCATTGTGCAATATTAGATTTAAGACCAGGATTAGTCCCTAGGTTCACATATAATAACGGGGTTCTCATTTGAACCCATTCCTATATAAATATATGTATATATATATATATAAGATTAGGTTCATGTGAGAACCAATTTCTTAGGTCTTTCCCTTTTTTTTCTTAATTTTGCATCATTTAAATTAGCATCACATATAATGTAAAATAGCAGTTCCTAAAGTTCCCACCTAGGGAATTGGTTCTCACATGAACCTAATCCTATGTGTGTGTGTGTGTGTGTATATATAATTATTTATTTAAATGTTTTAATACACTCAAGCCAATTATTTTTATTTTAGATAAAATAAAATAAAAAATTATCGTGCAACGCACGGGCACAATACTAGTTTGTTCTAAAATATAAACATTATATACTCAATATTTAATTTCTTACACCTAATCTCTATCATATATTATCCTATTAACACGTATAATTAAATACTATTAAATATAATATTATTATAGTACAACATCATCCATTTTTCATACATGACTTGATATTACAAATATAATATAATATAATACATTATCATCCACTTTTATTAACACGTATAATTAAATACTACTAAATACAATATTATAATACAATATCTATCATATCTTAGACATGGTTTGACCTCTAATACAAATATGAACTCTTACTATTCACATAATTCTGAATACCAAGATACCAGACTTTTGAATATAAATATTTATAATTCCAACGAATACTAGTCCAAACAAAGTTGACTTAGAAATTTGGATTTTTTTATCAGCTAGGTTTTGAGATAAAAGAGTTGTTGAAGCTATTTTGTGGAAAAAGTGAACGAGTTTCGGAACAACCGATTTATTTTTCTTATTGGAATATGTGGTTTCGGTTGCGCCTTACTGTTCGTTCAAGTTTTACAAAGTCCCAATTTTGACAAGCCTCTATTTAAATGATTTAATTCAGAATTTTTTCGTTTTTGTTCCTTTGCAATTTCTACTTCTTTCAGTTTTTTTTCCTAAAGTTATTCATGTGGTTTAGCATCAATCCCATTTTTGTGCAAGTTTTTCTTTTTGCTGGCAATGTAACCATGAAACAGAGCCAATACAAAATAGAACAAGTCTCTTGTGCAGCAGCAAAAAAAACATCCAATTTCCAAAACAAAATCCCAAATGTGTTTTCCATTTTTGGAATGGAACAGAGCAAGATCAAACCTTATTCCATGTTATTTACATGAGGTTCCTCTTTAAGAAAGTCCCCGAGAGGCTAAGTTGATCCATCGATCAATTCCGATTCTTTCTTTTTCTCTTGATTCTTTTATGATCGAGATGTATAGATCATGTTCATAAATTAACAAAAATGTGCAAAAGCTCCTCGGGTCTCAGGCGAATTCAGGATTCTTCGTTCGGGGAGGCCGTGTATTAAGAGACAAAATAATTTAGTGAAATGCCGAGAATAGACTCGTGTTATATTAAGGAAAAAATATATTTTTAACATTTTTGGTGTTATGATAAATTAGAGAGGATATGAAATAAAAAAAAAAGGAAAAAATAAAAAAGAGCTAGAGAGAGGTGAAGGAAAAAAAGGAAATATATGTTTTTACTTCTAAGTTGGTCCCATAATTTTGTGAAAATATGGGGAAAAAAAAGAGAAAAGTTAAGGAAAAAAGAGAGAAATTGGCGATATTTTTTTTAGTTTTATATTGTTATTTTTTAAGGTAAATAACGAGAAAGATAAAAGTAAAAAGAAAGAGGGAGGGTTGATGTTTTTAATTCTATATTTTTATTTTTAAATTTAATTAATGAAAAAGAGGAAATAAAAAGAAAGAAAAATGAAGGATAATGAATATATGAATGAGTGGATAAAATGAAAGAAAAGAAAAGGAAACTAAAAAGAAATAAGTGATAAAGAGGAATATAAAAAGAAAGATAAAAATATAGAAAAATAAGAGATAAAAGAAAAAGAAAAAAGAAAGAAACATGGTCAAGAGAAAGAGCTGAACCATAAACCATTTGTAAAGAGATTAAACTACAAACCACTAAACCAAGCTATAAATTTGTAAGTTTTGGGAGGCCAATATATATAAAAATACAAATAACAAAAAATCATAAATAGTATTAGGGTTTTAAAAACTTTTTTGGGGAGGCCAATGCCCCCTTAAATACTAAGGTAAGTCCGCCCCTGCCGGGTCTCTATAAAACAGAATGAAAAAAATGAGTTGGTTTTGAAGAAATTACAGGAGTGATGGATTATGGTAATAATGGCTTCCTTCAAATAAATTTATACATGTTGGAATAGTTTGAGCTATTTTGCTGCTTTGAACTTTTATCTACAATTCATTTTCCTCCAATTATAAAAACTTCGAACAACTGTTTGTTGCATGGTAATATAATGTTCATTGATCAATGTCTTCTCAAGTTCACATTGGTGTCACTTTGGTTGTATTATTTTATGAATATTAATTTTAGTTATTGTTTATGTATGAGTAACTTATCAATCCATATATAAATGGGCATTTTATTTCCATGTCCCACGAGAGAAAGGAGCAATTTAAATAAATAATATGGTTCCTTCACTTCTCCCACATGGTTGTTATATTTGATAAGAAGAGTCGGTGATCATTTTCTTATTTTACTCTTGATTGGTAATTTTGACATAGCAATCACAAGATATTGTGCTTCAACAAGTTAGAATTTTGTTCGAGTGATCTTGGCACATGGACTTACGACTATAAACAAGTTGAATCAAGCTCAAAAAAAATAGCATAAGCTTAACTCGATCTTGAGTTCGATCAATAAATGATACGCACACACACATACATTATTGGCGCGATTGGATTGACTTAGAGTCGAGTCGAGCCTTGACCGAACTGCTTCTGAGGACTTGGCTCATTTACACCCACTAATCGGAGTCTTTTTCACAGTGAACTAATAGAAACTAGCAGTATCACTCAAAATGATGTTAAGAGCTCAAAAGAAATATGTGAGTTCAACAATTGAGTTTATTAAAATGAAAGTTCCATCACAATCTTATTTTCAAGTCAAACTCCTCAAAACCAAAATCCAAATCCAACTGCACAATTTCTAGTAAGGGAAACTCCCAACTTCACACCTCATAATGTAACTAAACTCAAGATACACTTAACAAAAGCATCCAGAAAATCACTAAATTAGATAAAAAATGGTTTTCATCCCATCTTGCACAAACTGTCATCTCATGCAAAATTATAAGGGACTTATTTATACTATAATGCCATATAATCCTATAATACCTGGAAAGGTTGGAATGGATGTTCCAAATGTGAAAATGAAGAAGACCCCTCAATAAGATATGCCCTTTTAAAATTAGTTCCACCAACTCGGTATTCCTAATTGTTAAAAAAGAGTGAATATATGGGGAATTTGAGAATAAATATAATCATATTATAATTTAAAATAAGAAAAGCTTGATTATAAAAAAAATACATAAAATACTTTTGAGAGTCGAGATACTGAAGATAAGGAGTTATGCTCAATAGAAGCGCCAATACTTGGACTAGTTGTCCTATTGCCAAGATTCTGCCAACATCAAGCATATGTAATAATCTATAGACTAAAAGTCTTGATATTATGTCAAATTATCAACAGACACAAATTCAAAAGATCGCACCAAAGAGCAATATACAAGCTTTATAAAGAGTTCACGTGTTGCTCATGTAAAAACTCTATGTAATGAAATAAAGAAATAAACTTAGTTTGTAAGAATTAAACCTGGTTTGTATGAAAAAACAAACTATTTGACAATGGCAAGCCCCTTTGACTTTGTTTTTTCTTTGCATGCTCTTCTGTAATCTGCTCGGTCTTTTCCTACTTTTAACACGTTTTTTCTCCTTGATCTTCCACCCTTTTATCAAAGTATCACCAGACTCGGGTTTATTTTCATTAGTGCAAAACGATCTTGCAACATTTTGTTTCTTGTACTCTTGATAAAACATTTTGTTTCACAAGTAGATTTTGATCTATGGGTTGGCCTTACTATTTGTCTATTATCCAAGCTTTCATCAACTTCATCGATCAACATAAGAAGACCATCCTTTGCAATTCTAAATGTCTAGGCACATAATGCAGCTTGTGTTGCTAATTGATTATTAAGCTGCATAGTTCTTTGTAGCGAACTCTAATCATTTTTCTTTCCTCCTCTTCGTTCATAGAATCAGGATGTTCGATATTAACTTTAGAAACCTACACCTTAATACTATTCTTTTTTGCTTTTTTGGTCCATCTTTTTTTAATATATAGCTCTGGGATCTTCACAATATTTCTTAAAGAAAGTACTTTGAGAGTATGTGAACATAAAACTCCATCAAACTCGGTTTTTTTGCAACTACATGAAACCTCACTTTGAGTCAAAATATACACTATAGTGTGCCGGTAATTTTTCTTAAAGAGGGTAATCTTATATTTAAAAGTTTCTCCATCGTCATGAAACAACTCTGATTTAGACATAAGAACTATACAACTCATTTTTAAAGAACTCAAAGACTTCATGTGTGTAAATGCTAGATGAATGCCCCAAAGTTTGAACTAGTAATGAGACAACCGGTGTACTCTGGCTTGTTCTTAAGTTTGCCTTCAACTCTTGTTCACGACGATCATCTACCAATCTATCAAAGTGATGAAAAACTCGCAACAGGTTATGTTTGTAGCTCACATATCACTTAAGAACACTATTCATACTTATACTACGTTGAGTAGCTACCATGTAACCAAAATGATTGTCATCCATAGACTAGTGAATAATTTTCTTTTATTTTGAATAACTTTTTCAACCACTTGTTAGTTTGAAGTCCATATTTTTCCAACATTTCCTATGATGAACACATAAACTCTTCTTCTTCCTCATAATCATAAATACAAGAGTTGAAGTCTTTAATGAAATTTGAAAAGTTGGAAAATACACTACTCAAATGAATTGCAGCAGCATTATGATAAATGTGCCATATACATAAGCGATGACATGTTTCAGGCCACTTTATCGCCAAGGCTTTTGCCATTGCAACATCTCGATCTTTTAGAATAGTTAAAGGTTGTTTTCCAGACATAGCTCTTCCAAAAGTGTCAAACAAACACACAAATGTTGGTGCAGTTTTCATCGTATAATAATGCTACCCCGAAGACGATAGTTTGTTTGTGATGATTTGCCCCAACAAATAGTGCAAATGGTCGACCCTATTTGTTCTTCCTAAAAGTTGTGTCAAAGAAAACTACATCATCAAAATGAGCATATTCGGATATCATTTGTGAATCAACCCATATTATAGTAATTTCAGAGGTTTTCCCTGACTTTGTCCATGTCAACAAACAATTCGAAATGGCTCGACTTTTTTAGAACAGGTCCGAGTCAAATCGGGAGATGTTTCGGCTTATATTCCRACTAATGTAATTTCCATTACTGACGGTCAAATATTCTTATCTGCCGATCTATTCAATGCTGGAATCAGACCTGCTATTAATGTGGGTGAGCCCCTTTATTCTGAATTCGTTAATTCAGAATGAATCAAATCTCCCCAATTCAGAAGTCAATTTGTCTTTTCAGCGCCACCGCCCTAATAAAAAAAATATCCTTGTGATAGGGCATGTCCCCGGTCAGAAATATAGTGAAATCGCCTTTCCTATTCTTTCCCCCGAAGCGGCTTGAATGCTGCATGCTAGATGGCGAAGGGATATAACTCAGCGGTAGAGTGTCACCTTGACGTGGTGGAAGTCATCAGTTCCCCTATAAAATTAAGAGTTAGTTTGATTGGTTAGACCAATGGACGAGTTTCCCCTTATTTTATTCTATCAATATTGGGATGTAAAAATACATCAGTAGACTATCAAATCATCCTCATCAACCCGAATTGCATAAATGAAGTTGGGATCATCTAATTGTCTTTGCTGCAAATATTCTAGGACGCCATTAGTGCTCCCAATCTTTATTTCCCTAGTTCTTTTGTAACGTAAATAGTTCTTGTAATCTTCAAAAATAAAACCAACATTCTCATGTCCACCCATTTGTTGTGCCATTAAGGTGAGACCTGCTCTTGGTGTTATGCCTGTGTAATCTATATCGTCTACTAGTGAGCCTTGTTTAGATGTTATAGATCTATGGGATCTCAAGTAATGAGCTTTAGTCGGACTCACTAGATCATGACCATTATGATTGACTATAAAATCAATGACTTTAAATTTTTCGGTACAAGCCATTTCTTGTTTTCGGTCGATGAGACTTAATACTAGCATCTCTTTTATCCGTTGGTCTGAACCCTTTACATGTACGACAGAAATACCCTATCGATTACCCCGTAATATCTTGATGGAATGTGTGTTTTCTAATGCTAAATCCAATCAAACTTGCATATTCATTATAAAAGTTATAAGCTGCTTGTTCACTATCAAACTCCATACCAATTTTGGGAGTCTTAGCATTCATATTGACTGAATGTTTTGATTTTCTACACAAAGTTTTTTTTATGTATCCACCTCAATTAATATTACTTCATCACACACACAGTTCTTTTTATGTATCCACCTCAATTAATATTACTTCATCACACACATTATCTTTGTTGAAATTTTAAAAAGATCATGATTTATAGCACTTCATTACACACACACTAAAATAAAATACAATTAACAAACACAAAATCATTACATTTGCTATTGAATATTTTATGTATAATTACTTAATCTCACTGACATACAATTATCATTGTCATGAGATGATAATATGAAATTAAATGATGAGTGTACTTTACCTACTAAATGCTTGTTGCATTAATATTAAAATAAAGTGAATTATATAAAAGATATATATATCTACACAAATAAGCTTTCACCGTTGCATTTCATTTAATAATTGGAGGTTGTTTTTTTTTTTTTTTTTTTTTTTCATATTGTAATATGATGGTAATAAGTTTTAAAATTTGTTTGTTTTGTGCTTTGAAAAATAAAATCAATGGATGTAAATATTGGAATTGATGCTAAACCACGTGGATAACTTTAAAAAAACTGAAAGAAGTAAAAATTGCAAAGGAACATAAACGAAAAAAATTATGAATTAAATCACTTACAAAGAGGCTTGTCAAAATTGGGACTTTGTAAAACTTCAACGAACAATGAGGTGCAATTGAAAAAATTTAAATCTTATGGAAGAAAATAATGATGTTGGTAAGGTTGTGGGAAGGAGAACGAAGTTGCAGTTTGTTTTTTTACACTCAGTTGCCAATTTCCTGATCGCGAGCAATGTGAAATATGTAAATACGGACGTGAATGGTGGAATCTTTTTTGATGACAAAGTGATGAAGGCAGATTTTCTTCTCCTCAACAATCCGTTAACTATAATGTGTTAAATTGACACATGACATCCATTTAACATCTAACAATGGAATAGAAGATGAAACATAAAGTTGGAATACAAGATTCCGTCTGGACTCATATAGGCTATATATTTATTAAACCGATTATAAACTGTCGAGATCTCCTTTGTTTCATTCGATATGTTTCAATAAATCATGTAATTATTATTATTATTATTATTATTATTATTATTATTTCTCTTTTTTCACAACGGTGGTGGTGAAAAATTGCAGGAGGCAACTTGTATGAACATATCACAACAAGAATAATTTACAACAATATATGACTGCGATCGATCAACAATCACAGCCTACACAAGCAGTTACTTGTACCGATTAAATCTGAACTATAGTGGCAAACCCAAAAAGAAAAGGAAAAAAAAAAAAGAAAAGAAAAAGGTACAATCATGAATTAATTTCCCAACAAAACACATAAAACCAAATCTTGTCTGAACAAACCAAACACAGCTCCTCCTTGTTCTCGGCACAATATAGTCAACGGGCATCATAGAAAACACGACCTTTATGGTCAACCTCAAAATCACTCTCGTCAACAGCACGACGAATATCCCTTTTAGGGGACAAAGCCGACCGAACATCATATTCATATTCATATTCGTCGTCATCATCATCATCATCATAACTAATCTCGTGGTCATCAACACGTTTACGACCACCAAATAACAACAACACCCCTCCTAACACCAGAAACCCTATCCCAACTGCACCTTTCCAACTAGACCGGCCCGATGACGACGACGACAACTTTTCATGAACAAATAATTTTTTATCACCAAAACCGTACAAAATATCCAACCGCCCATTTCGAGTCCCATCCACTGGGTAGCTCAAAACCCTATTGGCCTTAAGTCCCATATCGAAAAGACTCTTTATTGGTATACATACCTGGCCGACAAACTTGTCCTCGAGAAAAGTTCGTTCGCAGACAAGTTCGATAACGAGATAAACGTCGGATTGCCGGATCGCCGACTCGCCTACCGTGAACCGGATGGGACAATACCATCTGGGATTTGTTTGGCCTCGCATGTCGGTTGGGGTTGACTTGATACTGGTTTGTGTTTCGTCGCCTTGGATCCAGAGATTACCGTAGACTTTCATATCTCCGAAACTTCGGACATCTGGGAGATTAGTGGCTGAGACAAGGGTTATTACCAGTTCTCTGCACTGCATGGTGCTGGATTTTATGAAATGGATCAAGACATTTGCAGAAATTGAATTAGTTATATAGATAATGTTCGGTGCGTGTCTTATCTTTATATATAAATCTGAATTATAAGTAGTGTCATCATTTTGGGATATTAAGAATTGAGGATATAACTTGGTCTATGGTCTGAAACAGCTAAACGAGTTGTACAAATTTAGGGTTTTTTATTTTTTATTTTTGGTAAACGCCCCTTGGCTTGCTTGTCCCTTAATCAAGCAAATAAATAAATATATATTGATCATAATTTAACATTATATGATACGTAATGAATGATATAAGTCTACAGTAGACTTCTTAATTTAGAGCTTCAGTGGTTTGATTTCAGTGCCTTGTTTGGATAGAATAATGACGATTTTTTTTTTTTTTTTTGTTTGTTTGTTAATATTTTTGAAAAAGAATGAATTTTGATGCGCGGTTGGATATAAGATAAAAGGCAAAGACGTGACGGTCACACGGGTCTTCTATCATGTGACGGAGCCCCAAACCTAATAAATCTGCTTACTCCGATTCAATTTGATGGATCAAATTCGAATCCGAATAAGCATAGGGCTCCGTCACATGATAAATGATCCATGTGGCCGTCACACAGGAGACCTGCTCGGTTCTAACTTGGTCTTTTATCTGAAACCGCTAAATGAGTTGTACAAAATTTGGGTTGTTTAGGGTGTAGTAGTCTAGGACCCATTGTTATGATAAGGCTGTTTTATTCTTATTTTTCTTTGATAAAATCGGGCCGGGTCTGCATTTTAGTGCATAAAAAATAGAGAAAATTTCCGGGCTTTCCGGCCATAGAAGCACAAACTTTCTCAGAGAGTCCAACTATGTTTGGTTGAGGGTTCTCCAAAACCCGGATTTAAATTTTCGTTTGAATTCAAGATTTTTAAAATTCTGATTCTAAAACGTACCTATTAACTTTTCGAATATGTAATTTTTCTTTTATATATAATTTGGGTGTCAAACTGTATATATTGAAGAGAATTTAGCTGTAAAAAAAAAAACAAAAAAAAAAAACTTATAATCCTCATCTAAACAGAAAGAAATCCATGCCCGATCCTAGTCAAACTCCGGGCAGGGCCAGAAATTGACAACACCCCTATGCTTACTTGCCCCTTGATCTAGCGAAAAAGAATATAGTAGAATATTTCATCTAGAAGACTTGAATGAATTTACTTTATTTAATCAACCTGGACTCTGTGATATGCTGAGCCTAGAAAAGCATTAGTTTAACATTATCTGATACGCAATGAAAGATAAAAGTCCTCAGTAGACTTCTTCAGAACCTCACTGGCTGGATATATACATTGTCTAGATGAATGTAACTGATAGGACTTATTTTAATTTTAGAAAAGGATTTCGGTGAGACCGATCTCATACTATGAGATCACAGTTTACTATTTTGTAAGGTGATCCATACCCAGGAAACAATCCAAACCCAGACACAACAATCCAAAATTGGATCTAACCCCTTTCAATTTTTTGGATTTGTCAGAAAAATAGTAAAAAAAATCAGAAAAATCTGAAAATTTGCAGGTTGATGCGCAACAATAAGACGAACAATCGTAAAATCCAGAATTGCAAAACGATGAAAAACGAATATTCGGTGAATTTTTTTCAATTTTCAAATTAGCCGAAAAATAGTAAAAAAAATCGAAAAAATCTGAAAATTTGCAGGTTGATGCGCAACAATAAGACGAACAATCGTACAACCCAAAATTGCAATACGATAAACAACGAGTATTTGGTGAATTTTTTAATTTTCCAAACTAGCCGGAAAAATAGTAAAAAAAATCGAAAAAATCTGAAAATTTGCAGGTTGATACCCAACAATAAGACGAACAATCATACATTCCAGAATAGCAATACGATGAACAACGAATATTTGGTGAATTATTTCAATTTTTTCTGGAATATTTGGTGAATTTTCTCAATTTTCAAATTAGCCGAAAAAATAGTAAAAAAAATCAAGAAAATCTAAAAATTTGCAGGTTGATGTGCAACAATAAGACGAACAATCGTACAATCCAGAATTGCAATACGATGAATAACGAATATTTAGTGAATTTTTTAATTTTTTAAACTAGCCGGAAAAATAGTAAAAAAAATTGGAAAAATTTGAAAATTTACAGGTTGATACCCAACAATAAGACGAATAATCGTACATCCCAGAATAGCAATATTATAAACAACGAATATTTGTTGATTTTTTTTAATTTTTCTGAAATATTTGGTGAATTTTTTCAATTTTTCAAACTACCCGAAAAAATAGTAAAAAAGATCGGAAAAATTTAAAAATTTGCAAGTTGATGCGCAATAATAAGATGAATAATCATATCGCCCAAAATTACAATAAGATAAACAACGGATATTTGGTGAATTTTTTCAAAATTTCTTGAATATTTGGTGAATTTCTTCAAATTTTCAAATTGGCCGGAAAAATAGTAAAAAAAATTGAAAAAAACTGAAAATTTGCAGATTGATGCGAAATAATAAGAAGAACAATTATATAGCCCAAAATTGCAATATGATGAACAACGAATGTTTTGTTAAATAATAAAAAACTTGTAATATTTTAACAATCTTTTGTGATACTTTAACAATGTTTTGTGATACTCAAATAACTTGAGTTAAAAATGTTACTTAACTATGTTTTATTGATCAAGTATCACAGAACATTGTTAAAGTATCACAAAATTTTGTTAAAGTATCACAAAAGATTATTAAAATACCACAAGTTTTTTATACCTATTTTTGATTAAAGTATAGTTAAGTAATGTTTTTAACTCAAGGTTTATTCAAGT
>BMAC01000082.1:1489557-1521329 GCA_014905375.1 Phtheirospermum japonicum | reverse complement strand
CACAATATATGTTTTATATTTAGTTTTTATAAATCCCGTGTAATACACGAGTTTTTAAACTAATATATAGTATATTATATATATTAATATATATATATATATAACAACCACGCACGCACACAGCAAAATGAAGGGAGAAAGAAAAAAGGAAGAAAAGAGGAAAGAAAAAAGGAAAGAAAAAAAAAAGAGGACCGGTCAAAGCTGCAGAGGTGGGGCCCATAGCCCCCACTCTCCGCCCACCCTGATTGGCCCAAGGGCGGCAGCTGCTGCCCCACCCCCCTCTCTTTTTCCTTTTTTCTTTTTTTTCCCTCTTTTCCTTACCCTCCACCCCCTTATTCCCCTCCCCTCTTCCCCTCCCCAAACCCAACTCCAACCCATTTATCAATTCCCTCCCCACTCCAACCTCATCCCTCCTCTTCCCAACCCCTTATTAAAGATGCTCTTAGAATCAATTATATTAAAATTAACTACACCCATCCATATAATTTGTCATAAATTCTATTACACTTCCTATACTTGTTTTGTCCCATTACTTACGCCTCTATTAAAGTTCATTGGTATTCATTTATAGTGTTGAAAAAAGAATATAATTGAAAATTGTAGGTAAAATTTAACTTTTCAACAATAGTAATTATTTTTTTTCTTAATCCCTTTGAAAGTAAAAATATCTTAATAATTTGGGATGAAGTGAGTATTAAATTTATAGAATGCATTTATGACTCGACACACACATTTTAACAAGACTTATAGCAATATTCTACGTACTTAAATGAAAATAAGAATCAGTACTCTGCAATTACATCAAAATTAGGAAAGAAAAAAGTAAACCTTCCTAATTGCGTCTTTTTTTAGTCTTAATCATCTAAATTATTTTTTTGGCAAATTGTATTCCAAAGTTCATGTAGTTGACAAAATGCCTCATAAAATGGAATTTCTAGCTAAAAAATTGAACGAAGACAACACATGTTCCCCGGTACATGTGATTGTGAGCAAGTCTCCTGTGTGACAGTCACATGAATCATATATCATGTGACGGAGCTCTATTCCTATTCATATCTGGATTTGATCCATCCAATTGGGTTGGATTAGGCAGATTTATTGGGTTTGGGGCTCCGTCACATGACACAAGACCCGTGTGACCGTCACATTTGAGTCTTTGCCGTGATTATGGAGGGTCTAATGGTCATTTCCTTATGGAATTACATTTGGATTATTTTTTGCAATCTAATAACGAAAATATAAGAAATTAAAAAAACAAAACAAAAAACTAAAACTAAATAGTTCAGCCAACCTAAGAATAAAAACTTGAATATTTTTTTTTTTAACTCCAAATCAGTTAAAAATTCCCTCTCAAGTATCTTCTCATTTTATCTCCACTGCTTATGCCTACACTTAACAATTTCACACACCGCTGCATCTATATAGATTTATCACAATCGTCTCTTGTAAAATATTCACTGAATTTTTTTGATGAGCCAACAAGAAGACTGAGAGAAAAAGAAAAGTCTGTTAATTGAGGACGGAGGGCCGTCATGGCATTCTTTAATAACTGGAATTTTGTTTATATTATTGCTCGAATGTTTTTGTTTTTTAAATACTCTGGAATTTTATCTATATTTTTGCTTGAATGTTTATATATTCTGAATCACTCGTAAGCTCCGCCAAATTGATTGAACGTTTTTTCTTTTACTTCTTTTCTATTTAATTTTGTGATTTTGCTATAAAACCAGCTTTGGTTCCATAAGACGGAACCAACTGCCTAACTGGCGCTTACGTGGCAAAAGGTAAGGTGGCATTTCATTAAAAATAAATTTGCAACAAACAAAATCCCTCATTCTCTCTCTTCTTATCCCGTTTTCATCTCCGACTCCTCTCTTCCGGCTCTCTTTCTCCCTTAATTTTCACAGGCAATTTCTTACCTTCTCTCTTTCTCTCGCTCTAACTTGCACACAAAACCAATCGACAATCATCTACGAGCTGCCGACGAACGCGAATTTTCACCAAGAATTTAACTAGGGTTTCTAAGGTTCGATTTTCTCCCTTTTCAGTTTTGTGGATTTTGTTTTTTCGTTGTACCTAGGGTTCAGATTTTTCAGAGGTTTGGTTTGATTTTTTTCTCCTGCCTTCGTTTGATTTTCCTCTTTTCTCTCTTAATTCTTTTATGAGCATAGTTTTTTTTTTCTTCTGGTTTTACAGCAAAAGCCGCAAAGAGTAGTAACTGATATTTCATTCATAGCTGAAAGATCTAAATATATCAATATACATGCTTTAGTCGTGAGTGTGGTGTGTGATTTTATTGTGTGCTTTTCCTTTTCCTTTTTCTGGATATATTTACTGTTATTGATACAGTTTCTTCACAAACTCAATATTTGTGTAAGATTTTTTTTCTCCTGCTGCAATGAATTCTTTGATTTGTATTTTTATTGTAATTTTTTTAACTAAACATGATTATTAATTTTTAACACAGTCATGGATGTGATTCCTCGAGTAGATTTCGCAATCTTTCCTAAATTAGGGCTACAATTTGAGTCGTGGGAAGAGGCTCGTGAATACTACATTAAGTATGCTAAAAAAGCAGGTTTTAGCACGCGTATTGATAACAGTAGAAAAATAAAAAAAAAACGGATGAGGTTTTGTGGAAGATGTTCACTTGTTATAAGGAAGGGAAGACAAATGAATCGCATCGGAAAGAGTGCAGTGGACAAACTACAAAACGGAGAAGGGGGGAGACACAATGTGGCTGTGAAGTGAATCGAACTTTTTCGCGTTTAAAATTAATAAAAAGCTCGTCCGCAAGAGAACGGAGCTGTTGTATGCGATAAGTTGATCCGAGTCGAATCACGAGAAATTGCAATCGGCGTCAATAAATGTTTGTTCACAATCTTTATAATTAAACACACGATCCATTTCTTTGATGAAAGGGTTCTACAACTACGAATTTAAAAACGAGCATGCAATTATTAAAAACCTAATTAACTAATCAAACCTAATTAGAAACATGAAAATTCAGATAATTAAAAACGAAAAGCATCAATATCAAACCAGTAAATTGAAAACACTTGAATTACTAAAATAACATAGTCGAACTAACAATCTAATAAAGAAAAATACAACTTATGAAAGTTAAATCCAAAGCCAAACTACTAGAATAGAAAATACAACTTATAGTTCATGAAAATCTGCAGCAATTGTTCAAGCTTCAATGATAAACGATGACCGGCAACGATGGTAAGCGTAGAAACGAGTCTTCAATGCAATCTTCGAACGAAATATTCAAAAATGATGTAAAATGAAAGGGGAATGTATTTATAAGTGCTATGGACCTTGCCCCCTCGAAGTCTGGTTCCAAAATGAAGAAAACCTCCGGATCTTATAGATTTTTCGAAAATAACCGCTCAAACTGCCGGAGCGTCGACGGAGCGTCAGTCGACGCGAGCCAGGCCGCATGCGATGACCAGGCAGAGCGTCGAATGACGGGCCACGGATCGATGCTTCAGAACATTTGCATCAACGGAGCGTCGACGGTGCGTCGGTCGACGCGAGCCAGGCTGCACGCGTCGACAGGCAGTGCATCGACTGACGGGCCTAGGATCGACGCTTCAGAACCTTTGCGTCCATGGAGCGTCGACTGACGGGCGTAAGATCGACGCTTTAGAACCTTTACATCGACGGTGCGTCGACGGTGTGTCAGTCGACGCGGGCGTAGCGTCGACAGTGCGTCGACGGTGCGTCAGTCAACGCACCTGCATGGCTTCGGCTCGTCGCTCGTCCCGTTTTCCTCGTTTTGATCTGAGATATTAACATTGAACAAAGTTAGATTTATTTCATACAAAATAAATTAAAAACACATTAAACACCATAAGAACGAAAAACATAAAAAAGGAAGAAAAACGATAAAAAGATAAACTTAAAACACATAAAAGCACACAACATACGATGCAAAAACACACGAAAATCACATACAAATATGTACAAATCATGAAGCTCGAATGAGCGTTTGGAAAGTTAATGAAGCTTGGGAGGTGAAACATTTCGTAGAAAAGCATAATCATGTACTCGCTACTCCTAGAAAGACTCACTTTCTTAGATCTCATCGACGTGTATCAGCTACTAAAACGGCACTTGCCGAAGAGTTCTCAGAAGCAAACATTCCAACATGTCCACAAGTTAGATTGTTTGAGATTGGTTCCGAGGGCCCCTCCATGATGGGGTGTTTGGAGAAAGATATTAAAAATAAAGAAACGGAACGTAAATTTTTTTTAAGTGGGCATGATGCACAAACATTACTTCACCAATTTGAGATGGAAAAGGAGAGAAATGAAAACTTTTACTACGTTTATGAGATGGATGATAAAGGTGTTTTCGTTCGATGTTTTTGGGCTGATAGTGAATCAAGAAATTCATATGCATCGTTTGGTAGTGTCGTTGTATTTGACACCACATAAAATAAAAATAAATATGGAATGGTGTTCCCTCCTTTTGTTGGTGTCAATCATCATAGGCAGACTACTTTATTTGGTTGTGGAATACTCAGTGACGAGAAGACATAATCTTTTATTTGGTTGTTCTCTACATTTCTAGAAGCAATGACAAACCAACCACATCCCGAAGTCATTATCACTAATCAGGATGCTGCCATATCACTTGCTGTGGCTGAAGTGTTTCGGAACACTATGCATCGTTATTGTATTTGACATATCCTGAACAAGTTTTCTAAGAAGCTCGGTCCCGTTCTTCATTATATGCACTATCATTCTTTATTTTGGATTATTAATGACTCAGAGACTCCTGATGAGTTTGAGTGTAGGTGGAACTCATTGGTGAGCGAGTCGCAGTTGAGTGGTAACGAATGGTTATCGAGATTGTATGATATTCGAGATCGTTGGGTTCCTGCCTATGTGAATGGTGTCTTTGCCGCTGGTATGTCTAGCAGCCAACGCGTCGAGAGTAATCACGCATTTTTTAAAAGATATGTGAGTAGAAAATGCTCATTGAATGCCTTTTCACCCGCTTTAGCAGGGCTCTAGCGCATCAGAGGCATGAAGAGTTGATGGCTTGTCACATTGATGTAAATGAAAAGCCGAGGATCAACACCTCATTTGCAATGGAAAGACACATGTCCAAGATCTATACAAAGGCGATGTTTTTGTTGTTCCAGGAGGAGTTTGATAAAAGTGCAAGCTATGTATATAAATTGATATCATATTCTAATGACTTTCGGATTTATGAGGTTCGGCGATTTGATATTGAAATGACTACTCAACGACGACGACATTTGAGATATGATGTGTCTGGGGATCTTGTAACTTGTAGTTGTAAACATTTTGAGTTTGAAGGGTATCCTTGTCGGCATATGCTATATTGGATGAGGGTGGAACAGGTAATGTTAGTACCCGAAAAGTACGTTAAACAAAGGTGGACGAAGAATGAGAAGAGTAGACCTATTTATGATACACCACCTAATTTAGCTGAAACTAATTATGTCCAAGGTAGACGTGGAGCATTGATGCTAGTTGCAACTGGAAAATGTTCGGTCACAGAAAATCTCCCTTACATAGAATCTCTAAGCACAAGTCAACCGAATCTGGATTTCCAGCTGAAATCACAGTCCACCACATATTTTCTTGAAAGGTAAATAAATACTGAAAAGAAACATTAATGACGCCATTATTAAAAATTGACCATGATAGCCAGTTGCTATTTGCATGAATGTTGGAAAACAAAAAACAAATACTGCATGGAGAATGCCCAAGAAAGCTTCAACTTGAATGTGCAAAACAAAGCTATCATCAAAAGACACTTGAACCAAGAAGATTTAGAATAGGGGAAAGATTACAAGATTCTTGGGAATTACACAATCTTCATTTCTAAAAAGTACATGAATGGTCATTAAGAAGCTACATAATCAAACAATAACGCTTTCTTGTAATCTCACGTCTCATTGCCACCATCTCATATCTCATTCGATCCACCTTGTCGGACAAAGTAACCTATTCTTGGTTCATCTTTCGAACCTCTACAATTACCATGTCAATCCTATCACCATGCCTTTTACTTTGAATCTCGTCTTCCCACACAAACCCTGTGCATAGTTTCCCATCACCCTAAAGATATATAGATTTCAAAAATGAAAATAATTAGTATCTAAGAAAAAAAAAAACTTATTAACATAATCCCAATTCAACTTATACCTTTATAGCGGTGCATCGCCAAAATTTTCGATAAGCATTCTTGTCGGTTTTTGATATCCGCATTTTCATATATGATCCAAAATCACATTTTACTTCGGATTTCTCAATATTCACACTTGATGTTGACATTGGACTGGAATTCAAAGAATTTAGCAGCCAAGTATAACTCACATTACCCAATATGCAACATAAACTATAGAAACTCAAATCACATACAAATATAAACTCAAACCAATATAAAATATACATCAAAATAAATAACAGAGGTACAACAAAAATTGAACAGAAGTCCCAAAATATCGAACCCAAAACTTAAAAAAATCAGTCGAACACTAGGTAAAACAAAATATTGAACCCATCGCAATTTAGAATTGGGTCAAGACCCCGAAAAATTGTACTCTAGATCTGCATCTGGCATCTCATTTTTATCAAGCTAAAGGAAAAAAAATTATGCTCATAAAAGAATTAAGAGAGAAAAGGGGAAAATCAAACGAAGGCAGGAGAAAAAAATCAAACCAAACCCCTAAAAAATCCAAACCCTAGGTACAACGAAAAATAATAAACAAAAATCTTAAAATTAAAAAGGGAGAAAATCGAACCTTAGGAACCCTAGTTAAATTCTTGGTGAAAATCCGCATTTGTAGGCAGCTTACGTGGTTGTCGGTTGGTTTTGTGTGCAATTTAACGCAAGAGAAAGAGAGGCTTACGGCTATTGCCTGTGAAAACTAAGGGAGAAAGAGAACTAGAGGAGAGAGAGTGAAATAAAAAACAATTTTGACAAAATTTATTTAATCTGAAAGGGCACATCTCTTTTTGCTACGTAAGCTGCCAGATGGGCAGTTGGTTCCGTCTTATGGAACCAAAGTTAGTTTTATAGAAAAACCGTTAATTTTGGTTATTAGAAGAAAAAATAATAATTCAAGAGACTAAAGTTTGCTTGTGACGGGCACGTGTGCTATCTCCAGCGACTCTTGTTTGGCCAAAAATTCTATTAGGAGAAATACATGGACTTTAAGATGTAATTTGTAAACTTTAAAAAATAAAATCAAGAATCATTTAGTTTAATGATTAAGAACAAATAAAGAAAAAAGAAGTAGTTTGAGAGTAAAAAAAAAACAAAAAAAAAACTTTACAATTAACTACAAACTTAAGTCCAAATGTACCTATTACTTGAAAATAAAAACTTCAATGTAAAGAAAAATAAAGTGAGATAATTAGTCAAAGTTTGATATCTCTCAACTTCTTATAAGTATGCCTAGCTATCTTCCTATCCTCCTTCAAATCTTCCTCCAATACATTGCTAAAACAGTATGTCATTAGGGGATCTACTATTACACACAATACATTCGACATGATTTTTTTGTTGAAAATAAAAAATAAAAATCCTCTTCGAATGACAATTCCCACTATTCCACCTCAAATCCATAGCAACATTAAAAGTACCTAAATTTATATTTATTAAGTCAGAAAAAATCCCACATTACTTGTTATTGTTATTTAATAAATATTTATTAGATATTATATTTATAAAGTGTGTAACAGTTATATAATGAGTGCAGATATAGGCAATGAAAAGAAACCATGATAGTGACATGAAAGGAAAAATTCAAACACTGAAACATGATAGAGAAGATAAAATTGAAATTCATTAATTGCAATACCTCAAATATACAAGCAGTTTTTTTTGTTATCTCAAAAGCAATGCACATACATTCCATATATAGACCTACTGCTAGGGTTTAAGGTTTAGATGCTGCATGCCAGCTGTTCTGCTCTCATCAGAGTCGTCCAGATGATCACAGGTGTCACCATGATCCTTGAATCCATTATGGCTGGCTTGTGACTTTGTGCAGTTGTCCCTATCCGTTATCTTTGGGCTGTATCATTGCCTTGGCTTGTAGTGAAGCCGGTTCACGCGCATGCTTGCTCCTGTAGGCTGCACACGCGGCTCAGGTGCACCTGTATCTTTCACACGCCCCCTCAATTCGATCATGCTCCTACTTGTTATGTTATGTTTGTTTCCGAGCCTCGAGAAAAATTGCAAGGATAGAGGTTTGGTTAGAACATCTGCTATTTGTCCATAAGCAGGTATATGTTGTACACTCAATCTCCCAGCAGTAATCTTTTTTCTGACAAAATGATAATCAAGTGTCACATGCTTTGTTCTAGCATGCAAGATGGGATTGGAGGCTAAAGCTATCGCACTCGGATTATCAACCCAAATCAAAGGCACCTTATGAGGAGACAGCCCTATTTCTTCAAGTAATGAGCTGATCCAAGTCACTTCACATGCAGCATTGGCCAAACTTTTGTATTCTGCTTCTGTGCTAGATCTTGAGACTGAGGGTTGCTTTCTTTAACACCTTTATATCAAGCTATTTCCAAAGTAAACACAATATCCTGTGGTTGATCTCCTATCATACACATCAGCCCCCCAATCAGAGTCAGAAAATATTGCACTTAGATTGAGATGTGATGACTTTCTGATGTACATACCATAATTTTTTGTCCAGCCAAGTATCTCAAAATTCTCTTAACAGCCTTCCAATGTGTGTCCAAGAGAGCTGACATGTATTGGCAAACCTTATTTACACTATATCTCAATTCAGGCCTTGTCAAAGTTACATATTGCAATGCTCTAACAATGATCCTACACTTGGTTCCATCTACTGTAGGCATTCCTTGATGTTTGGACAGCTGCAATGAAGATACCATTGGAGTAGGAGTAGGATTTGCTGACTCCATTTTACACCTCTCAAGAAGCTCCTTGATATATTTTTCCTGACACAAGTGTATTCCTTCATCTGTTCTAGTGATTTCAATTCCAAGGAAGTGACTAATCTGTCCAAGATCATTAATGGAGGATTTCTTGCCAAAAAGCTCAATAAATTGATCAATCAATATGGGATTTGTTCTTGTAACAAGGATATCATCAACATAAAATCATCACAAAGAGATAATCCTTTCCTTTGATTCTGTAAAACAATGAACAATCTGCCTTGGAATCTCTAAATACCATTCTGATCAACACAGATTTGACTTTACTGAACCATACCCTTGAGGCTTGTTTTAATTCATATAGAGCTTTGGACAATTTGCACACCATTTGATTGTTTCCTTCTTTAAACCTTGATGGTTGCTTCATGTATATCTCCTCACTCAATTCACCATTCAAGAAGGCATTACTCACATCCAACTGCATAATCCTCCAAAAATAGTTGACAACCTAGGTGAGCATAATCCTTATAGTGCTATGTTTCACCACAGGGCTAAAAGTCTCTGAAAATCAAATCCAGGCATTTGAGAGTATCCTTGAGCCACCAACCTTACCTTATACTTGGAAGCCTTTCCATCTGCATCTCTTTTAATCTTGAATATCCATTTGCTGTAAACAATGTTCTTGTCCTTTGGTAAGTCAACCAATTGCCAAGTTTTATTCCTTGTTAGGGCATCTATCTCCTCTTGCATTGATTTTCTCCATTTTGCAATACTGAGAGCCTCATTAAGAGAGTAAGGCTCAACTTCCTTTTCCATAGAGACATTATACACTTTAGGCTTGTAAATTCCCATCTTTGATCTGGTAATTATGGGATGTCCCTGAGAAGCATGAGATACTGAATTGCCTGAATTATCATTTATAGGGGAAGCTGAACAACAAGTGGTATGGCTAGAATACTACTCTCTGAGTTGGACAAATCATTTCCAAAGGATGAGGTACTGCTTGATGCTGATGAATGGTGACCATTTGAAAAATGCTGATCAACTGAATTGTGATCAGGAGAGCTACTTTCTGTGATGTTTTTACTAACTCCAGGATTTACTCTTAATCTTTCAAGGCTGTCTGTTGTGGGAATGATTGGAACAACTAATGGATCATTAGGATACACCATTTTCTGCATATTCACTTTCTTCTTGTAAGGGAATCTCCTTTCATCAAAAATCACATGTCTAGTGATTATGATCCTCTTATCTGGTAACAACACTTTGTACCCCTTGTATTGATTGCTATATCCAAGAAATACTCCAGTACATGATCTATACTCCATCTTGTGCTTATTATAGGGCTTGAGATAAGGGTAGCACAAGCATCCAAACACTTTCAATCTGCTGTAATCAGGTTTATGACCATAAAGCACTTCAAGTGGATTTTTAAACTGAAGTGTCTTTCTAGGAACTCTATTCAACAGATAGGTGGCAGTGACAAAGGCATCTCCCCAAAAACTCAGAGGCGAATTTGATTGAGCTAGCAAGGACAATCCCATATTCACAATATCCTTATGTCTTCTTTCTGCAAGCCCATTTTGTTGGGATGTATAGGCACAAGACATTCTGTGTGCTATATCATTGTCTTGGAAAAACTTGCTAAGTCCAATATACTCACTTCCACCATCACTTTGAACTATTTTGATCCTTTTACTAAACTGGTTTCCAACCAATGCCTTGAAGCTGGTAAAGGCATTATATACCTCAGACTTAGCTTTCAACAAATATATCCATGTAAATCTGGAATGATGATCAATAAAGCTCACATAATAGCTACAACCATTAGCAGTTTTAACATGTCATGGACCCCATAAATCAGTATGAATGAGATCAAAAGGAGCATTATAAACAGAATCAGAATTATTGAAATGTAATTGATGACTTTTAGCAACCGCACAAGATTGACACAAACTGGATCTTTATTGATTTGGAAAGGGATATTACAATGCTTAAGAGCTCTTTCAACATTATCTAAATTTGTGTGTCCAAGTCTTTGATGCCAGAGATCAAGACTGGAGCACTGATTCATTTTGACAGAAAAGGAAAAAGGCTGATAAACAAGGTTTACACAGTCTTTATTATCAATGGCTTTGGAGGTTGAACTAGTACAATCATTCCTTAAGGATGCCCTTGAGCAGGATTTCTTGAGTTGCTAGATCCTTGACAAGACAAAAAGAGGGATGAAATTCAAAAAATACTCTATTTTCTTTAGCAAATTGTGAAACAAATAAAAGGTTTATAGTGATATTGGGAACATGAAAAAGATTTTTGAGAATGGGAGTTTTAGAATTAATGGACTTATTAGAGTTTCTGAGAAAGGAATTACCAAAATGAGCAATGCTTGCTCCTTCACCGTTTCCCATCTGCAGTTTATTGTTCCCATGATACTCTGAGGTAATGTTGAGGTTTTCCAACTCATTTGTCACATGGTTTGAAGCTCCTGAATCAGGAAACCAACTCATCTCTGATCCATTATCTGAGTAACTATTCTGTCATGGCATCTGAGCAAAATTGAGGGTAGGATTTTTCTTTGCAGTGTACTGACCACCTTGTTGAGAAGAAGAACCATTGTTGCTTTGATTGTCATACCTATAGAAACATTTATCAGCTATGTGGCTGGCTCCTTGACGAATTTGGCAACTGAGGTCTGATGCCTTGGTTTCTTCCTCCCCCTCTTCCTCTGAAGCCATTTCTACCTCTTGCAGATTGGTTGTTGTACCTTCCTCCTCCTCCTTGTGAAATTTGGATTAAATCCTCTATTGTTCCGAGTCATAGTATTAGCAAAGTGCTGAGATCCTTCTGAATTGAAAACCGATCCTTGATTCATCTCCAACCTAAACTCATAGGTGAGCAACAAAGAGTGAACCTCAGAAAGGGTGTGAGGAGGATATCTTGATGTGACATTGACTACAACCGAATCATATTCTGATCCTAGACCAGTAAGTATGTGAAGAATCTGATTTTATTCAGAAACCTTTTCTCCAACAACCGCAAGCAGGTCACAACAACCTTTCACCTTGTTTATGTATTCTCTCATGGATAAAGTACCTTTCTTTAAGGTTTTCTTCAATTTGTATTGCATAATCTTGGCAGATGATTGGCTTGAAAATTTAGCTTCTAAATCTTCCCATATCTCTTTTGTAGTGTTCAATCAAACCATTAGGATCATTATTCCTTCAGATAGAGAAGACAATAGCCAAGAAGCTAGTAATTGATCTTGTCTCATCCACTGCAAATATTCAGGATTTGGCATGGTTTGCCCTGCTTGTTCATCAAGAACAAATCTTTCTGAAGCTACTGTGGTTCCATTGATAAATCCTTCAACACCATATTCTCGTATGGCTGTAATAACTTGTTGCTCCCAAATAAGAAAGTTTGATTCATCGAGTTTGGTAGAAATAAGTTGGCTATTTGGTTGAATGAGTGGTGTTTGATTGTTTGTGGTATTGTTGTGTGTGTTAGAGGTTGATGTATCAGACATGGTGATAATATGGACGAGGACCGAGATTTATAGGATCATATGGCTCTGGTACCATGAAAAGAAACCATTATAGTGACATGAAAGGAAAAATTCATACACTAAAACATGATAGAGAAGATAAAATTGAAATCCATGAATTGCAATACCTCAAATATACAAGCAGTTTTTTTGTTATCTCAAAAGCAATACACATACATTCCATATATAGACCTACTGATAGGGTTTAAGGTTTAGATGCTGCATGCCAGCTGTTCTGCTCTCATTATAGCCGTCCAGATGGTCACAGGTGTCACCATGATCCTTGAATCCGTTGTGGTTAGTTTGTAACTTTGTGCAGCTGTCCCTATCCGTTATCTTTGGACTGTAGCATTGCCTTGGCTTGTAGTGAAGCCAATTCACGCGCATGCTTGCTTCTGTAGGTTGCACACGCGGCTCAGGTGCACATGTATCTTTCACAAGCACTCCATTATTTTATTTCTTCACCTCAATAAAAAAATGATTAAAATACCAAGAATATCCCTCAAACTCTACATCCAAAATACACATTTTTTGCAACCTGAAAAAAAAAGTAGTGTTGTTCGAACCGGATTTTCGAACACATAATGCATGGTCGAAATATCTATTCGAACGCGAAGCCCATGTTCGTAAAATTGATTCGAACACAAAATACATGTTCGAAAAGGTTTAAAAAGTTTAAAAAAAGGGTTTTCGGATCAATTTTTTGAACATGTGCTTTGTTTTTGAAAATCTGGTTCGAACGGCACTCTTTCTTCCGCATTCAAAAAAATGTGTATTTTTGGTTGTAGGTTTGAGAGTATTTTTTTGCATTTTAATGATTTTTTTTATAGTGGTTAAAAAATGAAATAATTAGGTGCGTGTATCCACGCCCTTATATAATATCTATAAAATTAACATAATAATATATTTAGATAATAATAAATAAAAAGTTATTAAAAGAATAGTAAAACTGGTATTAATTGTTGTTTAAAAATATTTATTATATATTATATTTATATTTCAGGGAAATGATTGGTGGTTTAAATATCCGTCGAGAGTTACTGATGACTTTTAATATTCATCAGTAATTACCTAAGAATATAAGAGTCGTCGGTAGTTTGTTGACTGATATTAATCTGTCGATAAATTACCAACGACCAAAAATTTCGTCGGTAAAATCCGTTGATATTTGACTGTATTGTTATAGTGAATTTTGACAGACTAATAGTATTAGGAGTGTCAAAACTCATCATAAAAGCCTACATTTCGTATGTTTTTGCAACAAGAAAAGGTTAAGAGTGCATTTTCACCTATAAGCAAACCTGAAGAGTGTTTTTTCATCTTTTCCCTTTTACTTTATTGAAAAATAGATTCAGTTACAATAAAATAAATAAATTCCCCCTATTTTACTATTTAAGAATACAACTTGAAATCTATGCCGTCACGTGTCTCTCTAATTTTTTTTTTCTTCTGGTTTGTGTCAGCCGTATTTTCTTTTATTATATTTTCTTCTCTCAAACTCTTCGCACGTTCTTTTCTTTTTCACACTCAACTATCAACTATTGCAAGCTGTATTTTCTTTTATTAATTTTTTTTTCTCTCAATCTCTTCCCACGTTCTTTTCTTTTTCACACTCAAATATATTACAATTCTTAAAATCCAATAAAGTATACAGATAATACATTGTTTTTTAATAGAAGGAAACGACCCACATCATGATCACCATATACTTACAGATAATACATTACCCACATCATGATCACCATATACTTTCTTTGTCTTAATAGAAGGACCCGGTCACCAATAACCATATACTTTCTTTGTATTAATAGAAGGACCCGGTCACCATATATTTTCTTTTGGAATTTGGATTGAGTTTTAATTGGAAGTGCCACAGTTTTAAATTTTTAATTTATATCGTGTAATTGGTTGGTGTTTCTATATAAATAGTGTCGTATTAGTAGATTTAACACCAATTTTTAATTTATATGTTTTAATTTTTTAATTTATATATGTAATTGGTTGGTGTTTCTATATAAATAGTGTCGTATTAGTAGATTTAACACCAATTTTTAATTCATATTATTGATGAATGGTTTTAATCAATTTGATTACTTGTTTCTAGATATTTATTATATATACTATTAGAAAATTATATATTACTTGTTATTTTTTTATTGTATTTTATTAATTTATTATATATACTATTAGAAAATTCTATATTATTTGTTATTTTTTATTGTATTTTATGAATTGATATTTGTTGGAACTTATACTTTATTTGTTGATATTATATATTAATTTATATTTTCGAGAAGAAAATAATTATTTTTATATTGAAAATAACTCAAAAACATATATATAATAATTTTCTTAATATTATAATAACATGTTCAAATAGTTCACGTAACAAACAACGATATTATGCTACGCAATGTTGGGATAAACGCAAAGTGTTGAGCTATACGTGATTAGAGTAGATTTGTCCTTATTTTTATTAGTATTTTAGTACGTTTTTCTATTTGTTTTTGGTATAAGTTGGATGATTTAAGTTTAGTTTCGTATTTTGATAGTTCCAGCTTATCTTACCGTATTTTGATCATGGTTGATGCAATTAGGTGATATTTCGTTGTTTTTCAC
Source organism: Phtheirospermum japonicum (assembly GCA_014905375.1). Taxonomy (NCBI): domain Eukaryota; kingdom Viridiplantae; phylum Streptophyta; class Magnoliopsida; order Lamiales; family Orobanchaceae; genus Phtheirospermum; species Phtheirospermum japonicum. The sequence continues at coordinate 1,506,257 of BMAC01000082.1, read as the reverse complement.
CTTACAACTAAGTAACCGGAAGAGTTCAGCGCGTAATTAGATGAGTTCGATGTTCAAAGTGGAGAACGAGCTTTCCGGTGAACGAGTAGCAGAAAAATCGAGAAATGAGATTGAGCCTCAGTAGCGTCGATCGACGCAAGCGTTGACGCTATGTCGATGCGAGTCCCTGCCCGCGACGATCGACGCTCAGTCGACGCAATTCTCTGAAGCATCGATCGACGCTCAATCGACGCAACTCTCTGTTGCGTCGATCCATGATCTCGTCAGTCGACGCACCTGCCCAGTCGACGCGAAACCGAGCGCCAGCACGCGTCGATCGATGCGACGTCCACATGGCTGCCCAAAAATACGTTTTTAGGGTTTCTTGTGCACCAAGACATGCTATATCTATATATACCCTTCATATTTCGGATTTTATGGGGACACACAACATCCTAGGGTATTTAGGCTTAGAATAAACATGTTTCCACATCCTATAACAAGATTTGAAGACCGAGATCAAGGATCGAAGAACGACGAGTCCGAAAATTCAAATTCACGTTCGGGATTCAATCTTCGCCCAAGATCAACGTTTAACTCCGTAATAGTTGGAGATTTTCATTGCTTTTACTAGTTCCAATAAGTATTCTAAACTCTTAGTTAATTTTGTAGTTAATTTTCTAGTTAATTACTTAGTTAATTCTAGAATTAGTTTAATTAGTTTAATCGTTTCATGTTTGGATATTGGATTTATTTAGTTTATTTATGCGATTTGATTTATACTTAATTATTCGTTTTTAGATTCTTATGATAAAATTGCTTCGTGATAGTTAATTAAATTCATGTTCTTAGATTCACTGCTTTTATTTCTTAGTTCTTAAGTTCGAATAATTTAATTATTGCTCGTAGTTGATAATCTAGTCTAGAATAATTAGTTTAATTATCCTTAATTTAATTATTGCTTTAGTTATAATGATCAATTCAAAATCTTTTAAAACCTCAAATGTACATGTATTTTATTCTAGTTCGTAAATTGAGAAAAACATRCAAAAGACCGAACAGTTGTTTCCTCGTGAGATTCGACTCGAGTCAAAAACATCCAAAAGACCGAACAGTTGTTTCCTCGTGAGATTCGACTCTCCCTCCGATTCTTAATAAATGACGTTCTGGCTTGAGATGAGATAATATTAAGAATTGTGTAATCTGACTAAGTTGCCTCAAATAATCAATCTCTTAAAAATGTGTATAATTATCCTTTATATAAAAAACTCTTGTTTATCTTTATCCATCTATCATACTTACATATTTTCTAATACTTATCTTTCACAAAATATTATTGATAAATTAAAAAATAAAAAATTTATTAGGATTGTGATAAGAATAAAATAGACAAAAAATGTGATAAATATTCTAAACGTCATTTAATAAGAAAACCGGGAAAGAGTCTAGAACGACAATTATTTAGGAACGGAGGGAGTAATATTTTAAAAAAATAGTTATCCATATTATCTTTCTCTCCGTTCTTAAATGTTACAAAATAAGATTTTGACATATAAACTTTGGTTTTGATTTGTGATTATAATTTTTGATCCATGATTTATGTGTATGATTGAATTGAGATGTGAAATGGAGTTTTATAAGCTACCGAAATCATTAAACATCCCAATCAACCTGAATCATGGTATTTGATAAAATCAATAATTTAAATCAATATTAATAATCATATTACTTAAAGTATGATATTTTATAAAATATTGATTAGAAATATTTACAATTTCTTTCCAAAGATTCTATGGATATTAGTGAAGATTTTATAAATAAAATATTTAATGTATATATTTCAACCGTACAAATCAAAATTATTCTAAATAAATACCATCCCACCACCTAATTGAGAATAAATAATAAATAAACCTATAATTTTCCATTTTATCTCTTATTCCCAATATAAAAACAAAATAAAAAATTCTAAATAAATACCATCCCACTAAATTGAATATTTGATTTATTTTAATAAAATCCCTAACTCAACTACCAAATAAATAAATAGGTAAATAATTGATAAAAAAAAGTTCTTAGATCTTAGGTTTAATATAATAAAATGTCCATAATTATTACCGATCGTAAATTAATGATAGTGAAAGGGTTGAAATCATATTGTAATTTATTATACATATATATATATATATATATATATATATATATATATATATATATATATATATATATATATATATATATATATATATATATATATAATACTAAATACCCGTGTTACACACGGGTATTGTGCTAGTACAAACTTAAATCCAATACCTGCGCATTTACTTTTTAAAAATATAGATGTAAACAATAGTAATTTTATAGATTGCATTTATGACTCGATACACATGCGCATTTCAACAATATTTATAGCAATAGACTGCGTACTTGAATGAAAATAAGAATTAGTACTCTTCCGTTACATTTGATCTAAAATATATACTCAATTGTTTGAATGCCAATAAACTTAATAAAATATCAACCGCAACTTGAATTTGTTGAACACTTTTTTCTCATATTAGTTGAGTTAAGAGAACTTCAATAAGATTATCTGGCATAAGCCTGATCAACAATGTCTTTAGTAAATTTCATAAGTCAAATTTGCATTGTTCGATATGAACGATAGTTATAACAAAACTAAAGTATATTAAATTGATAGATAATTTCCTTTAATTTAACATAGAAAAATAATATTATTTACAATTAAAATTAAAAAATAATATTGATTACGTGCAACGTACGTGCATTTTACTAGTATAATGCTAAAAGAGCACGTGATTCGTGAATCGACTATTAGACATGACTTTTTGTTGAAAATAAAAAATAAAAATCCTCTCCGAATGACAATTCCCACTATTCTACCTCATAAATCCATAGCCGCATTAAAAGTACCTAAAATCTATGTTTTTAGCAAAGTGTCCGTCCGAAATATTTCAAAGTATGAACTTCAAAACTCAACTTTATTTTCAAAACATATTTATAAATCTTTCCTGGACAAATATTTCAAATTTTGCTATATTTGTATTAGGAAAGAGTTTGTTTGAAATACTTAGTAAATTTCAAAAAGACCAATCAAGGATCATCTAGAATATTTATATAGATGAATTTGGTCTTTTTGTAGCATTGATCAAATCCATTCTTAGCCCAATCAACAAGGAGTGGATGAAAATCGTCAACAAATCTATGATATAATACGGTTTTGTTCCATTTGTATCTATGATGTGGGGAGAAGAGAGTGTAGAGTGAATTACCAAAGGGTTTAGTGCCACGTGACATTGTATTCGTACCATCGATGATGTCAGGAACACCACATCGAGGGCTCATCATCTTTGTTATTACTGTTGGTACATATCAACGTGATCATGGTGATGGAAGCCCATTTGATGAAGCATATATAATTAGTATAGAAAATTTAAACTAATTATTTTGGTTAAAAGATAAATTTATGAAGTCATTTTAATTACAAATGAATAATTTAATTGTGAAAATAATTAAATAAGTTGTATTTATAATTTAAAGTTAAAATATATTTATATTTGGAATCTCAAATAAGTTATATTTATAACAAAAGTTAAAATAATTTTCTTTTTAATATTTCATATATGCTATATAGGTAAATTACGAGTTATTTATAATAATCTAAGTTTGTAACTTAATATTAGTAATAAATTCAATCTAAACATAAAAATATAAAATTTTATAATAATTCTATATATATATATATATATATATATAATGCTCAACCTGTGTCGCATTGTAACTGCGTCTAATCAATATATATATATATATATATATATTGATTGATTAGACGCAGTTACAATGCGACACAGGTTGAGCATTAAAATATTTTGAATTTCTCAAGGTATGTATTAATATTATTAACAAATTTAGTTTAAATATTAAAATATAATTTTATTTAATAATAACTAATAAATAGATATTAGACACAGGTTGAAAATGCGATATCTTTTGAAATATATTTAAGTATGTAAATAATATTATTAAAGAATTTAATATAAATATTAAAATATTAAATTATTAAGTAATACTAATTAACAAATAGATTAGACAGATATAAGACATGGGTTGAGACGAAACTGATTCCTTCCCGTGAACGATAGAGGATATAATGCCAATAAGCATTATCCCACTAAATTCACCCCTTGAATTTGCACTAACCCACCCAATATCCAATCATCACCTGCCATGTATTTATACTAACTTTGTAAGAAAATGTTAGTCTTGAGTAGAACGGGACCGTGGGTTGAGAACAAATCACTTGATTTTTTAAGACTTAAAACTCTATAATTATCACAAATATTTTTTATATTATCTTTTAATAAAATCCATGTAATACACGAGTATTAAACTACTATTCTATATAGGTAATTAACTAGTTATTTGCAATAGTCTAAGTACGTGACCAAATTTTAGTAATGAACTTAATCTTAATATAAAAAATGGGGTAATTATTCTATGCTCAGTAATTATTATATTTTTCATAGTTTACCATACAAATTATTATTTGTGACAAACCTCCATACGAACCATGTGCGATCTGCAGTTCACCCCTAATTCAGAATTGTTATGATTTTGTCCCTAAAAGCGGATAAAGTGTCACAACCCGATTGTGCCATGTCATCTGATTTTTGACACGAAACCACAAAATCTCTGGTTTATGAGACAAACCACAAATCGCACATAGCTTGTATATCTATTTGTTTCAAAACATAGATTGCATGATAAAATGTGGAAAACGACCTTTGGGGTGCAAAAAAATTTTTTTACCTAAAAAAAAAATAATTAAATAATATTGATTAGACACATGTACAATGCGATACAGATTGAGAGTATGTCATTTTTTGAATTTTTCTAAACATGTAAATAATAATAATTAATGAAAGTAATCTAAATACTAATATATAAAATTATTTAATAATAATTAATAAATAAAGATTACACAAGTTGAGAATGTGACATATTTTAGAATTTTAAAATATGTAAATAAAATTGTTAATGAATTTTATTTAAACACTAAAATATAAATTTATTTAATAATAACAATAATTAATAAATATATTAGACATGTACTTACACGAATTGAGAATACATCATTTGATTTTTTTTTATTTTAGACTTAAAACCGTATAATTATTACAAATATGTTTTGTGTTTCTATTTTGATAAATTCGTGTAATACACGGGTGTTAAACTAGTATGTATGTGTGTGTGTGTGTGTGTGTGTGTGTGTGTGTAAACAACATTCACTAATCAACACATCATTTCAAAACAACCACCAAATTTCAAGACTTTTTAAAACCAACACCATATTTTGAAATTTTTTAAAATCCCTTATTGGATGGACAAAACCTCCCGCCTGGTGTCGTATACCATGTCATCAACAACATCATGATAATACCAACCAATTACAAAAACAAACAATTGCAACACGAATAAATCCACAAATACTCATACAAATAAAAAACATACACACAAATAACTCAAGAATTTTACATGAAGTCATGGAATAGTCGAACAAAAAAGCATTGAAAAACTAATTTCTAATCGCCTCAAAAGTAATATTAATTTTGAAATAAATCCTAATTCCACAAATAATTATGATTAAAACTTAATATTTGAAATAATTGGAAATTCGCCTTAAAATCTAACCCTAATTCTTGAAATAATTCATAACCATCTAAATAATTACAATCGAAACCTATTTTTAAAAATGATTTCTAATTCACCTCATATCTAAATGTAATTTCTTAAGTAAATAATATTTATCTAAATATTAGAGTGAAACCTAATTTTTGACTTAATCCCTAACTCAACCCAAAAATAACCTAATATCAAGAATCAAACTCCAATTAACCCTAATCCAAGAAAAATTGTACCTAGACACTCATTCAAAATTCAAAACGAATTATACAGTAATTAAATTAAAAAAATAAAAAGATAAAAAAAAACCTAACATGGTAATTAACTTGGCGGAGCAGCGACGACCGGAGGTGACACGCAGTGGTGGTGGCAAGCGGCATGTGACAGTGTGGTGCGGTGGTGGCGAGTGGCGGTGGTGGCAAAGGCATGCAGCAGTGCAGCGCGGTGGTGGTGAGCAGTCAATGGGTCAGAGCGAGCAGCGATGGTTAGCTTGAATGGCGAGCGTCGGTGGCTCTGTCTCCCTCCCTCCCGCTGTTTTTTTTTTTTTTTTTTTTTTGCTTTGTGTTTTGTTTTTTCTAAAACGGGGGTGTCCAAGATAAAATTATTAGGGTTTTGCTGATGGTCGTAAGTGTTGTTGTCATGTGTTTTTTATTTTTTATTTCTGTATAATGCCGACGAGTTTATGTCATTGGCAAGTAGTTTTTTTTTTGATATGCTGACGAGCTATCACCATCTGTGTTCTGTTGGCATTCCTATGGGTAATTTGTGGTGTGGTTAAAATTTGGCATCACTTCATTGACAGCGGTTGCACAGACGAGTTGTGCTCATCAGCATTTTAACAACCGTCGGTGTGTACTCTGATGGATGCAGCCTGTTGATAATTACCGTCGATATTCTTCTTTTTCATTTTTATAGAGAATTCAATCACAATCAATGACAATGATAGTGATTACCCTTTAATAATCATGCAAGATATTATAAGGACACTACTGCAGAAACAGGATTCTATGGCGCCTTATCCATGACGGTTCTGGAAAACCGCCATTAAATATGTTTTTACGGCAGTTTTCTAGAAAACCGATGTTAAATCCATAAGTTAACGGCAGTTCTCTTAAAACCGCCATAGATTTCTACATTCAACGGCAGTTTTAAGAGAACCGCCGTAAAATCACACATTCTACGGCGGTTATTTGAGAACCGACATAAAAACTGGAGGCCAGCCGATTTTAACAACGGTTCACAAACAATTGCCGTAAAAACCCAAACATTCTACGGCGGTTAATTTTGAACCGACTTAAAAATTGGAGGCCAGCTGATTTTAACGGCGGTTTACAAACAACCGCCAGTAGAAAATCACACATTCTACGGCGGTTGTTTGTGAACCACCGTAAAATGTGTTAGATTAGGTGCAATTAGGTTCTTAGTACAATGACTCAATTTTGACCATACTCACGCGGATCGATGACGTGGCGAAATCTCAACAATTCGGCCTAACCCTAATTCCCTACCCGAGCGCTTATATTCCGTTCATTTCCAGGTGAAATCTTAGCCCCTAATTCCTCTCTCTCTCTCTCTCGCTCGCTCGAGATATCGTAGCAAGACAAAGGAAAGCTTAGCCTCAACCCTACCTTATAATTCGAGGTGAGTATCAGGCAATTCGTGGTTGGTTTTCGCTGACTTTAGCTTTTCTTTGGTGATTCTCGCGGTTACTTTGTATAAATTTCTTGATCTATTTTTTTTAAATTTCTTTTTCCAGATGAAAGGAGGAAACTTGAAGGCTAGTTCAAGGAAAGGCGACAACAAGTAAGTAATGTTATGTTGCTGTTTTATGTCTGTAACATAAAACTATGCACATCACTTGAAATCTTAATTCGTACCAAAATCTCCATTAGTCTTCTCCATAAAATGTTGCGGACACTCGTGGACCTATTTTGAAGTTTGAGATGCCACACGTAGGCTACATCTTGTTTACGAGGCAACCTGGTTACTTGTCTTACCTTTACAAAGTGCCTAGTTGTGATATAATACTATTTTCAAGACCCTACATGCTTAATTGAGTGTCTACATTGAGTCTTTATTCACCTAGTCGTGTATAAATACTTAATTTTGACATGATAGCTGAAGTTAAAATTTGTAGTTATCAATAAATATCAGACTGCACAAAATTTCGAGTGGAGAAAAACTTTACAATATATTAAATCATATTCATCGCAATATGTAGTCCTTGAATTTAAACTTGCAAATACTGAAATCCATTTTCACATTTGGAAATTTAATGTTAATATGAATTTTACAATGCGATTACTATTTTGAATGTGCTCAAGGTCTTATATTCTTGTGCAGAAGGCTTTTGAGATGCAACATCTAATTGGGCTGCTAAAAGTTCTCACGATTGAAGTTAACAGAGGTCAGCCTGGTTTTGCATAGTCTTTTTTTCTCACTGTAACATTTTTATATTTTCCTATCCGCATCTGTGTATTTCATATCCCGACCCGTCTCAATTGAGACAAGAAGGTTTATGGTATGAACTGTATTTTTTTTTGTTGAGTTCTTTCCCAATAATGTATTGTTGCCTTACTGGAATATTGTGACCTTTCGATGCTGCTTGGTATTATCAAATGACATTGAGATAATCTTCTTATGGATCCTCCTTTGTTCTGAAATTTCAATGTAATTAAGGCTCTTGAAGCTTGATGTTCAGTTTCTTGAGATCATATATGTAAGAATATGCATATTATTGTAGTATTACTTTCCCTGCTCTTGAATAATTGAGATCTTGTGCAAGTTGATTTCTATTTTTACCTCAGAACATGAATATATCTTCTTAATGTGCAATTTGGGGGTTTTATTTAGGGTAACAACATACGTGACAGTGAAAGGCGAAGTCCGTCAGGTTATTTGATTTTCAATTTTCGATTCATGAATTCTATTTTTTATTCATGAATTGAATTGAGATTTTTCTTTTCAATCAATAGTAGCAATTGTGTTTTTTCTTCCTTTCCAATGTTGTGTTTAAAACTGAATGAGTTGGTGAATTCTGAACAAATTTTAATCGAAAACGGAGATACTCGCTCCGGGATCGCTTGAACCATTTGTTGCTCATTTAAAGTTTGCAGAGGAACAACTTGTTTGGATGCCTAGTTTCAATTTAAGGACATTTGTTTTTGAAAGAAGGTTGTATGCATGTAATATGTATTTTTCTTTAGAAAGTAAGCGGTTTGAACATTCATACCAGTTTGGCTTTATTGTTTGAAAGCAATGACACCAAAAATATAGTTTTGATTTCATATTTTGCATTGAACATGGTAGTATTGAAATGCATTTTCCAGTTTTTTTATTTCTTCTGTTTTTTCGGGTATAGATTATGAATGTATATTATAGATCCGGATATGAATCCATACTAATCAAGAAATGTGCAATAGGTTATTGACATTTATAGCTTAGGAATATTATGATCATTATGTGAGTTTGTACATGAAATTTCTATAACCATGTTTGGGAAAATGAAATTTTTCGTCCTTTAGGTTGGCCTAGTTTGAAATTTAGTCATTTTTTTTGGCCTGTTTTCAATTTCATCCATTTTCTTTTAAAATTTCTGTAATTTCATTCGATTATCGCCGGACGAACTCAATTACACCGGACTTTGCTGATTAGGCACCGGTTTGTGCTGAGTTGTATTTAATTTTGGGGAAATTCGGCCATGTGCAAATGAATTAAAAGAAAAATATTTTTATTTGCCATGTGGAAATGAATTAAAAGAAAATCATCCCTCCTTCACTATATCCCCCTTAAAAAACCCTATCCGTCGTCTCCACTTTCATGAGGCAGGACCAGACCAGCTAGCAGATGACGGTGAAAGTGGTGACTTGCCGCAGGTGACAGTGAAGGTTGTGACGTGCTTTCCCTACCGTCTTGACGCGACGGTATTTTTGACCTTCTGGATGTCGTCCCCAGTGAGGACGAAGGTCTGCCAGAGTTTGTTGAGGGGGAACGATATCGGCAGAGACTCGACGGTGTGGGATCTTTTGATTAGGTTCTAGTAGATTTTATTGAGACCCTTCGGGTCCGCGTTGGTGGTTCTATCGTAGACTGGCGTTAAGTTATCGGCGACATTGCCAAATTTGTTGGCGGAGGCCTAGGCCTTGATAAATCGGACGATGGTGCTGGCGTCGCCAATGTCATGGTGGTTGGTGAAACCCAGGCACATTCTGCGATCTGGGAACAGCGTGATGTGGAGGGCTAAGACTGGGAATACGACGTCGTTTGGTGAGTGCTTCACCGGTGGGAGCTGGAGGATGGAGGCGTAGAACTCGTCGGCGACTCAATTTTGGTTGTCGGTGAGGTGGTCGAAGTCGGAGATAGACTTGGCGATGGTGAGTGGGACAGAGTCGTCGGTGGCGAAGCAGATGAAGGGTGCGCCGGAGTGGAGGCACTACTACAGAATCTGCATTCCACGGCGCCTCGTCCACAGCGGTTCCATAAAACCGCCGTTAAATATGTTTTTATGGCGGTTTTCTAGAAAATCGACGTTAAATCCATAATTTAACGACAGTTTTCTTAAAACCGCCGTAGAACCCTACATTCGACGGTTGTCTTAAAACCACCGTTAATTAATTACTAATTAACGTTGGTTCTTAAGAAATCGCCGTGAATTATCAGGCACACGACGGTTCTTTAAGAACCGATGTTAATTAGTACACATGTTAATTAGTTCGCTATATTTAACGTCGGTTCTATTAGAACCGCCGTGAATTAGATGACATTTCACTGCAGTTATATTAGAACCGCCGTAGAATAGTAGGCTGCTGATCGAAGATTTCTTAGCGCTCTAAGAATCGTCTCCGCAATAGTACGGAGTCGATTGTAGATGCGGTAAGTTGTCCCGAGTCGTGTCTCTCGAGGATGGATGTGATCGGCCTTCGGTTTCTCAGTTGTTCTTATCATCGATTTTGATTAAACTAATTTAACCTAAGAAAGCGGTAGTCATTGTTCGGTTTTACGTTTTATAACTAAGATTTAAATTGAAATATAAGATTTAAAAARATTAAAACATTMAAAAGAAATTAAAGRTTATATTAAAAACGATTCAATTTAAACTAARTAACTATTAAAACTTAATAATTTGAAATTAAGAAAAATGGAGGGAAAATTAAAGTCAAGCTTATTTGAATAAGTCAACAAAATTAACTTAGCATTAATTAAAAGTTTAAAAAGYAAGATCTTATAAAACTTCTACAAACTTAGAAATTGATTAACAACTAGATAACTTAAAAGCATAAGTTCATAAGCTAGAAAGCTATAAAATGAAAATAGGAATTTTGAATGATCAAAACAACAACTAAGCAAAAATCAAACTTCAACACAAGATCAAGAGAAATAACATGGAAATAAAGCTATATTAATGGAAAGAGTTTACCAAATGTATGTGATTACACAAAAGCTTGAAGGAGAAAAGCTTGAAGGCTTGAAGGATTCTTCAAAAAAGCAATCTAAATCAAAGCTTGAACCCTAACCAACTACGATCTAAGCTTAACTAATCTACCACTAATTACTAGGATTTATAGAAATTAAAATGAGCAAATATGAAAAGGAAAAGAGTTTTTTTGGTTTTGGAGGAGCTTCCTTGGGGAAGAAAGCCTTCTGGTTGCCAGTTGCTAGCTGCTAGTGAAATGACATCTGATTACTTATTCAATCTCAAAATCTGCTTTTCAGTCGATCGACTGAAAAAGCAGTCGATCGACTGGCAGTCGATTGATCATGTCGGCAGTCGATCGACTGCGATGTCAAAACGGCCTGAAGCCCTTGGAATCCAGTCGATCTTGAGGGGTCCAGTCGATCGACCGCAGTCGATCGGCCAAGTAGGCAGTCGATCGACTGCGTCGTCCAAAATGCCAAAAGTTCCTGGAATCCAGTCGATTTTGGGGGTTCAGTCGATCGACCAATTAGGCAGTCGATCGACTGAACATCCAGTCGGTCGACTGGATTCCAGCTCCCAGCTTGATTTCTCGTTCTTATCACGTTCGCTGATTAATCGAGCCTCGTCTGTTGCGCTTCCTTGCTTGTCCGTCCATCCCCGAGTCGAGTATCAATGATCCCAAACGAGCGCGAGCCCTGCTTGGACGTCCTACGGCCAATAGAAAAACGAAATAGTGAAAAACTACGAAAACTAATAATAAAACGTACAAAAATACGAAAACCTAGAAATAACGAAAAACGGCCAACTCGACTCCTAAAACACCTAAAAGCAAGTGAAACACACGCAACGTGATATAAAAACGATAGCAAAAATATGTACAAAAAGATGCAAATCAACCACCCCACACTTAGAACGGTTGCTTGTCCTCAAGCAAAACTAACGTAAATTTACAAAATTACCCCCGACCAACCCTAAACTAATGCACAAAATAATTCGAGACGTCGTACGCTACGTTGCTTGTTAGCTTGGCTAAAAGGACGTCAATGTGCGTTGTTAAAGAAATTTAGATCGACTTCCGAACCCTAAAAGAACTTAAGTAATCCAGCAAGTCAGTTTCCCCGTCCCTGCCCCGGCTAAGGTCAATCCACGCTCGAACCGTTAATCGGCTCCCTACTAGCCAAAATCATCTACGCCTCTCTTTAACAAATATATACTAAAAATCGGACAAAAAAGGAAAAACGTGCTACTTAACAACTTCAAGGATTTATAACGTATCCTTGTTTATTCTCGTTTTCTTTTTCTCTTTTTTTTTTTTTTTTTATAAATAAAGATGAAAATACGAAGCTTTCAACGACTCCGATCATTCGTTGCTACTAGCAACTTACAAACTTATCGATCGAGCACGTGGAGCAATTGTCGACTCCAAATTACAAAACAAAAACCTATAGAGAGCGTTCGATGACTAGGGCTAGTCCGAGGCACTAGTTCTAAACGAGCACAAGGATAGCACGAAGCTAAAACCGAACGGAGATCCCAACAAGATAAATCACCTAAGTCCACTATATTCGATCGAAAATCTAAACACCCTAACAAATCATCAAAACCGCGTCACTTCGCCAAGGGTCCAAGCAATAATAGCACACACGTTACTCAAATTAACACAAGCAAGCATACGACAAAATTAAAAACCTAGGACGAACTCTAACCACCCCACACTTAAAACCTAGCAATGTCCACATTGCGTCTTTAAGCTAATAAAAGCAGTAAAAAGGTGTAGAGAAAAGAGAACGCCCCTATGTCCGAGCTTGTGTCGTCGTGGTTGTGCAAAAGTCGTCGCGGGGAGCCGAGGCAAGCAACAATCTATCTACAAGGTAAGGCAAGGTGGAAAATCTGCACAAAAACAAACTATTTACAAAAACGAAAATCTTTTTGAGTTTTTAAATTTTCTAATTTGTTTGGATTTTATTATTTTTCAAATTTGTTTTATATTTTGAGAAGATATTCAAAGAAAATGAAATAAACTATTTACAAAAACGAAAGCAAGTAAAAAGATTTTTTTTTATTTTTTATTTTTTATTTTTACAAGAGTCGAGACGAGAAATAAAAGAACATAATCGAACGATAAACAAAAGAACACACAAAAACAATAAACAAAATAAAATAAACAAAGGATAACTAGGAGGTTTAACGACGTCTCCTAGGTCGGGCACGGAGGGTCGCGGCCTCGTCTTCCTCTTCCTCCTCCTCGTTTTCGTTTTCACCGTCGCCGCCGTCATCGTCGTCGTCGTCATCGTCTCGACGCATCCGACTCTCGACCAAAAGGAGCCGGGTCTGGAGGTGGCGGAAAGCTCGGTCGTTCCTTGCCTTCCCCTCGTCGATCCGGTTAAAACGGACGTTGATCTGGTCGAAGCGAGAAAACACGGCCTGTTGGAAATCGATCCAACCCATCTCGGGACCCGAGCCGGTGCTCGGACCTCCGTATTGCGGGGCTGCCGCTTGGCTCGTGCTCGCTCCAAATTGCGCGCCCGAACTGGTGTTCGGGACATCGCCGGCTTCATCCTGCTCATTGCCTCGGTGGCGTTGGCGTCTAGGGTTTTGGTTCGTCGGGGCTCTCGGCGTTTCGAACGCCAACTCCATAAGGTCGACGCGTGTCATGTTTGCCGACTCGGCCTCAAACCCGAAGTGTCGGGCAAGAATGGTGATCATCGGCCCCATGCCGACTCGTGCGACGCTTCCTCCCCTCGTTTTCCGTATCCCTCGAATTTGCCCACGGATCAACGGAAAGAACGGGACCGGATGTCCATTCAATACGCACCAAAGCACGTACACCTCGTGGTGGGTGAGGTTGGTGCTCTCATGTTTGCCCATCAAGACGTGGGCGAAGAACTTGTAGGCCCCAAGTAGAGCCAAATCGGTGATCGCCGACGCCGAGTATCGATCACGGGTACCACGTCCACCCGTGATACTCTGCCAAAACTCGTCCGCGTGAAAACCGGGCAACTGCGTGTACGAATATTGTTGGCAGTCAAGCCCGAGCACCCCTTGGAGCACCCCCTGATCGATCCGGTGCTCAATTCCCCCACAACGGACATTCCAACCCCCGTCGTCAGTCTCTTGGTACGTGGTGAAGAACTCAAGCACTAGCTCCCGATAAGCCGGTGCCCGGAAAGACGTGAACATCCGACCGTTCATCTCATCGATGTAGTGGAGGAGTCGGGTGCCGAACCCGTCATAGTCCCCGTTCGCCACCCACTCATCTAAACGCTCGATGTTAATGAAACGAGGGGTAGCGAAATGTCACTGGGATAGATTTTTAAAGAGTACCCCCTCGTATGTGGAGTAGACCGGGAAGGGGGCACCGTAAGTTCCGGCGATATCGGGGTATTGGGGAAGGCCGAAAATATTTTCATCATCGGAGTGGACATCTATGGTAAAAGAGGGTAATAGGACGAAAGTGGAAGGATTTTGTAGTGGAGGGTTCCAAAAATCGAAACGAACGAGGAATCAACGGAAAAACGAGCAAAATTCAAACCAAATGTTCTTTGGGGCAATTTGTCGAACAGTTGGTGGGCAAGTTTTTTGAACAAGGAAATATAGAAAATTGGAAACCCAAGACTGCTCCAAATCAACCAACAATCAACTAGTTTCCCAAATAGAATGGTTCAAGCGAATTACCTCGAAGAACCGGTTCGAAAGTGGAACAAAAAACCGAGCTTAACCCAAGGAGAATTTTTGAATTTAGAGAGGAAGGGGAAAAAAACTGAATTTCCCGCTGGTTTCTCGCTGTCGATCGACACAAGTCGTTTTTTCTCTTCTCTTCCCCCTCTTTTTTTTTTAAATCTTTCTGCTTTGTTTTTTATTTTTCTGCCTCTCTTTTTCTTTCTTTCGGTCGATTTTTGCTGTGTGGGGGGAAAAGGGCCGATCGACTGCAATATATAGAGTCCGCCGGGTTCTGGGCAGTCCGGGCAGTCGATCGATTGCTCTCCTCGGTCGATCGACTGCCGACAGTCGATCGACTGTTCTTGTCAAAAAGTACGAAAGTCCCTGGAATTCAGTCGATTCCGCCGTTGTAGTCGATCGGGCGCCAGTCGATCGACCAGCTGTCGAACAGCAAATGACCAGTCGATCGACTGCTCTTGCAAAAAGCTTAAAAAGTTCTGGAATCCAGTCGAATTGAACCCGTCTGTCGATTGGGCAGTCGATCGACAGGCATTCCAGTCGATCGACTAGATATGCAGTCGATCGACTGCATTCCATTAGTTTACTCCAATTTTGATCCTGTTTTCTCCCAAAACTTCAGACTGGACCTACACAAACCCAAAAATTCTTTTAAGACTACTTAAAGGTAGAATATACACTAAATTAAAAGAAGAACAAGAAAAGAGTTAGAAAGGGTTAGAACGTCGTGGGTTGCCTCCCACGTAGCGCGTTTGGTTTACGTCGTTCGCTCGACGATCCCAATTCCATGATCAAGATCCCATCGGGGGCAGATCACTCAGGTCTTCCTCCTCCACGATCATAGGCTCGAGCGCCTTGGTTTGTAACATACTGTGTCGGTAAGGTTTTACTCGTGCGCCATTAACTTGGAAATGCTTGTTCGTTTTGGGATCGATCAATGTAACAACTCCGAACGGGGATATATTCTTGATCGTGTACGGCCCGCTCCACTTTGACATGAGCTTCCCGGGAAATAASGCGAGTCGGGTGTTGTAAAGGAGCACTTGCATCCCTTCCTCCAACTCCTTGGGCGCAAGTTTCTTGTCATGGAGGAGTTTCATCCGATCTTTGTAAATACGAGCACTCTCGAATGCCTCGTTTCTTAGCTCGTCAAGATCCTCAATTTGGAGCCTCCGCTCCTCGCCGGCTTGTTTCAAGTCGAAATTGCATGCTCGGATGGCCCACAAGGCTCTATGTTCCATTTCGACAGGTAAGTGGCACGACTTCCCGTACACAAGGCGATAGGGGCTCATTCCGAGAACCATCTTATGGGCCGTGCGGATGGCCCATAAGGCATCCACGAGCTTTGATGACCAATCTTTTCTGTTCGGTTGTACGGTCTTTTCGAGAATGTTCTTGATTTGACGGTTGCTCGTTTCAACCTGACCGGCCGTTTGTGGGTGGTATGGCGTGGATACCTTATGAACAACTCCATAACTCTTCAGCACCCTTTCGAGTAGCTTGTTATTGAAGTGCTTGCCGCTGTCACTAATAATCACCCTCGGGACTCCGAATCGACTAAAAATATTGCTGCGCACAAACTTCACCACGGTGTCGCCGTCATTCCTCCTCGTCGGAATTGCCTCAATCCACTTCGAAACATAATCAACCCCAACCAAAATGTATTCGAACTCATGAGACTTCGGAAAGGGGCCCATGAAATCGATCCCCCACACGTCGAATATCTCGATGGCCAAATTATATGTCATCGGCATTTCGTTCCTTTTCCCTATACATCCGGTCCTTTGGCATCGATCGCACTTTTGGCAATGGTCGTGGGCATCCTTGAAGAGGCTCGGACAATAGAATCCCGATTGGAGAACCTTGTGAGCAGTCTTTTGCCCGCCGAAATGTCCTCCGGCTAGGTGATCGTGGCACTTCGTCA
>BMAC01000082.1:1440966-1484729 GCA_014905375.1 Phtheirospermum japonicum | reverse complement strand
GGTTTTAAGTTTTATAACTAAGATTTAAATTGAAATATAAGATTTAAAAATATTAAAACATTGAAAAGAAATTAAAGCTTATATTAAAAACGATTCAATTTAAACTAACTAACTATTAAAACTTAATAATTTGGAAATTAAGAAAAATGGAGGGAAAATTAAAGTCAAGCTTATTTGAATAAGTCAACAAAATTAA
Organism: Phtheirospermum japonicum; assembly: GCA_014905375.1. Taxonomy (NCBI): domain Eukaryota; kingdom Viridiplantae; phylum Streptophyta; class Magnoliopsida; order Lamiales; family Orobanchaceae; genus Phtheirospermum; species Phtheirospermum japonicum. The sequence goes on along the minus strand of BMAC01000082.1, from coordinate 1,484,533 downwards.
CTTAGCATTAATTAAAAGTTTAAAAAGGAAGATCTTATAAAACTTCTACAAACTTAGAAATTGATTAACAACTAGATAACTTAAAATCATAAGTTCATAAGCTAGAAAGCTATAAAATGAAAATAGGAATTTTGAATGATCAAAACAACAACTAAGCAAAAATCAAACTTCAACACAAGATCAAGAGAAATAACATGGAAATAAAGTTATATTAATGGAAAGAGTTTACCAAATGTATGTGATTACACAAAAGCTTGAAGGAGAAAAGCTTGAAGGCTTGAAGGATTCTTCACAAAAGCAATCTAAATCAAAGCTTGAAACACTAACCAACTACGATCTAAGCTTAACTAATCTACCACTAATTACTAGGATTTATGGAAATTAAAATGAGCAAATATGAAAAGGAAAAGAGTTTTTTTTGGTTTTGGAGGAGCTTCCTTGGGGAAGAAAGCCTTCTGGTTGCCCGTTGCTAGCTGCCAGTGAAATGACGTCTGATTACTTATTCAATCTCAAAATTTGCTTTTCAGTCGATCGACTGCGATGTCAAAAACGGCCTGAAGCCCTGGAATCCAGTCGATCTTGAGGGGTCCAGTCGATCGACCGCAGTCGATCGGCCAAGTAGGCAGTCGATCGATTGCGTCGTCCAAAATGCCAAAAGTCCCTGGAATCCAGTCGATTTTGGGGGTTCAGTCGATCGACCAAGTAGGCAGTCGATCGACTGAACATCCAGTCGGTCGACTAGATTCCAGCGCCCGGCTCGATTTCTCGTTCTTATCACGTCCGCTGATTAATCGAGCCTCGTCCGTTGCGCTTTCTTGCTTGTCCGTCCATCCCCAAGTCGAGTATCAACGATCCCAAATGAGCGCGGGCCCCGCTTGGACGTCCTACGGCCAATAGAAAAACGAAATAGTGAAAAACTACGAAAACTAATAATAAAACGTACAAAAATACGAAAACCTAGAAATAACGAAAAATGGCCAACTCGACTCCTTAAACACCTAAAAGCAAGCGAAACACACGCAACGTGATACAAAAACGATAGCAAAATATGTACAAAAAGATGCAAATCAGCTGCCATGTCACCGATCATCGTCTTGCTCAAGCAAAAATTTTCAATCGTTGATCTGTGTCTCATCCGATGATATGCATTAAGGAAAACTTTTTTTTATTAACAAGCCACTTAATTAATTTAGCAGCAATTGGAACCTTTTTGTTACCACCATCTCCTTCCTTATCCTTATCAAATTTTGAAAATTAAATTTCAGCCCCGCGTCCCCAATTTTAGAAATCCCAAAATCGCGTCTGAATTTAGCAACAATTGGAACTCCACGCAATTTGGACAACATCCCCATGGCAAAGCCGGGGATGACTCTAGAGGATTTCCTGCTAAAGCGGGGACGGGGAACGAAGAGGATGTTAGGGTTCCGACAGTGGTGATGATGGTGACTCCGGCGGTGGCGGTGCCAGCAGTAAGCGCTTTTGGGGTGGAGACAGTGATGATGAATCCTGCTAGGTTCAGGGATGAAACAGGGCCACGTAGCAAAAGCAGAGACGAATGATTAAAAACAGGGAATCTGCTGCTAGGTCCATGGAGCGAAAGCAGGTTTTCTTCGCTTTTTTCTTTTTCCTCCCTTTGTGTTTTTAATTTTCTCAATTATTGAATCAAGTTTTATTAGTTTAAGGTTCATTAATCTAAAGTGTGTGTTTTTAATTTATCTAAGTATAATAGAAGGCATTCTTTGTACTCTATTTGTTGTACATATGAGATCAGAAGACTCTTTGGTCTTTTGTTGTCTTGATAATTGTTTTTGCGGTGGATTAGAAAATGTGCACCTGCTTTCATTTCTTCCTTTTTAAAATTTTTTTTTTACTACTTTCTAGAAGGTATTTCGAAATGTCTGTTCTGGAAAATTGATTGTCTAGAAGGTGATTTTCAAGAACCACCGTAAAATGTCTATTCTGCAAACAGACTTTTTAGAAGGTAATTTTCAAGAACCGCCATTAAAAGTGCCTAAATTTATGGCGGTTATAGAACCGCCGTTAAAAGTGTCTTAGAACCGCCGTTAAAAGCTACTTTTACGGCGGTTTTTGGAACTGCCATAAATAACAACGGCGGTTATAAAACCACCGTTAATTCACTCCGAAAACCGCCGTGAATTCCCCTGTTTGCAGTAGTGAGGGTCTGGATGATGTTTCTGGCGAGTGGGATCAAATGGTGTAGGGATTGGCGCTGGGAGTGTTTGAGTTTGGGGGCAGGGTTATTTCCACCGCGGGGTTCGGGGATGGCTGGATGTCGCAGCGTCGAAGATGGCGGCGGTGGCCGGGTTCTCTTCCATGGAAATGGTGAAGTTGAATGTGTGTTTTCTTTTAATTCATATCCACATGGCCAAATTTTCCCAAAATTAAAGACAACTCAGCACAAGCCGGCGCCTAATCAGCAAAGTCCGGTGTAATTGAGTTCGTCCGGCGACAATCGGATGAAATTGCAGAAATTTTAAAATAAAACGGATGAGATTGCAAACATGCCAAAATAAAGGACTAAATGTCAAATTAGGCCAACCTAAAGGACGAAAAGTTTCATTTCCCACCATGTTTGTACATATAGTCCAAATAACTAGTATGAAATATAACTTGAAAATTACATTCCATACTAGTTTTAGGAATTACATACTACACTGAAAAAACTACCTGTAGTAGTCTGCATCCTAGTAGTTATTTCACTAGTACAGAAACAGCTTATAAAAACGCCTGTTTCTGCAAATCCAGAACGCCCTATTGAGGCGTTCTGTATGGAGCTGTTCTTGAAAGTCTGACAATCAAGAACACCCTGCTGAGATATTCTTTATTGTCAGACTTTCAAAAACGGTTTTCAGAGACGTTCTGAAAAATATTTCAGTCGTTCTAGAAAGTCAGTTTTACAGGTTTCGCCCGTTTTGGAAAATAACTTTCCAGAACGTCCTTCATTAAGACGTTCTGGAAAATATACTTTTCAGAACGTCCCTTTTTAAGGCGTTCTCGAAAGTATACTTTCGAGAATGCCTCTAAAAACAAGCGTTCTGGAAACTATACTTTCCAAAACGTCTTAAAAAGGGATGTTCTGGAAAGTATACTTTTCAGAACGGCTGAAAAAACAGGCGTTCTGGAAAATGTACTTTCGAGAACGCCTCTAAAAACTGGCGTTCAGGAAAGTTTACTTTCCAGAACGTCTCCAAAATAGGCGTTTTGGAAAGTATACTTTCCAGAACGTCACGCAAAACAGATGTTCTGGAAAGTATGCTTTCCAGAACGTCTCCAAAAATAGGCGTTCTAGATTCTTTGTTTTCTAGAACGGTTTTTTGATAACAGTTCTAGATTTTTACATTTATGGATTTCATTCCAATTTATATTTCCTTTTCCAGGCCTGCTCATATATCACAATTCTAGTACCTAATTAAATCACCAAACACATTTCATTTATATAATCCCAAGATCACCAACACATGTCATTAATAACAATAATACACAATCACCATAATATGTCAATCCAAACAACATAATCCCAAGATCACCAACACATGTCATTAATAAAAATAATACACAATCACCATAATATGTCAATCCAAACAACACAAGTATCCAAATACACGGTCACCAAGTCTTAAAATAGAAATCCACAAAAATCGGTGAGTACCTATTTTGCTACCATTCAAGTTATTCACAAATAGTTTGTTTCTTACACTCCAAAATATTACCCTACATGGCAATCAAGCAATGAACTCTAAGAAACACTCGGCCCAACGTCTACGTACATCATCAATTTTCTCGTCCGAATAAGGTTGTTCCATATTGAGTGTCTGCAGGTCAATATGAAAATGCAAATGTAGCTAATGAAAAATGACAGAAAATTATAAGTGTTATAAATAATATTAATAAAATGATGAAAATAGGCTATGTTTTGGTAGAGCCCATAAAGTTATTAAAAACATCTTATAAGCTGTTTTCTAGCTTTTTAAAAAAAAAAAACTTTTACAGCAAATCTTATAAACAAATAAATAAACAAGAGTACAAAAAAATTAATTAGAATTAACACAACAATATTCAGAAAATGCAGTTCAACACCAGAACAGGAATCAGTCACAGCAAAAACATCAGCAAAAACACTAGACAACAAAAATTCAACAAAATCAGTCACATCAAAAACAATATTCACAAAATTAATTAGAAGTTCTTCAAACTGAATCAGTCACAGCAAAAACATCACAACAATATTCAGAAAATTAACACAAACAACTCACATCATAATCTCCCATTGCCACATAACCAGAATAGGAATTACATGTGATCTAGTAAATGGAAATGCAGTTCAACACCAGACAATAAAAGTTCAACAGAAAACTAAACCAATGAGTCCATTTGCTGGAAAAGCTTATATGATCTTAGAAATTTGTTTGTTATTATTATTATTATTATTATTATTATTACTTTCATTTCATTTGCTGGAAAAGCTTATATGAACTCATAAATTTGGCAGGAAAAAAAAAAAATAACTTTCCAAAAACCAAGCAAAATAAATATCGTTATCAAGCCCCTTCACTACTGAATAAACGTATGAACTCACAGTAGTGCTTGTGGAGAACAAGCAGAGAAAATCCCCGAGCACCCTGACAGCTGTCCAGCCACCGCCTTTGTTAACATGGCATCATTTACTACACCGAAAACCAGGCTGTACAGCAGCGGCGTTTCTTCTTGATGAAGCACCTATATATATCGTTAAGATTTGATTCCATATTTGTTGCTTGTATATTAGGAAATCATGCAAAGGGCCGGCATTAATCCTAACCTGCAGAGTGCATACAGTGTCCGTCGATGAAAATATAGTTCCAATACCTAATTAAGTCATGTAAAGTTAGATAAAGAGGTGCACACCATGAAAAGTCGCGAGAAAAAAAATCACGAAAAATTGAGTATATGGTCATGGTCTTCATGAACAAACCAAGATAATCACGAGCAGATAAACCGATGATACCCAACTTTGGAAACAGCAGGTAGTTGCCTGTACAACAATTACATGAGCATACAAAACAATGGAAATATAATGGACATGGGTGATAATTAATTTATTTACCAGTTGAAATGATGGATGATAATATAAAAACTCCAACCACTCCAAACAACATTATTGTGTCCCATATTATAAATTATGACCCTGTCAATATGTGTGAACTCTCCCATTTGCTTACTAAAAGAACTAGTCCCTGTCAGACATCCCTTGTTGCACCCAAAAAAAAAAAATAAAAATAAAAATACAGACTTATTCTGTAATATGTTATTAAGCATAGGTTTCAAATAGTAAAAGTGCAAATACAGGAGATACAACATTATCAATTTGTTTGAGCTCATCAATTGAATTGCTTAAGCTGAATCTTCCTACAAGGAGACAAAAGTATTGATGATAACAGGGATTTGTCACGAGAATCCAAGAAAACATTATTTTATCAAAGCAAGCAAAACCATAGATCACTGTAATTTCAAGCCCGCCACAAAAAAGTAAAAAAGAAAACGAGTAGAAAGAAAAGAGCATTTAAAAGTCTATCCAAAAAATAAAAAGAGGTTTAAGCAAAGAAAGGATAATCTACCTGGATACATGCCCCATGAGAAACACCACAGATGTTACATAACAGCTTCCATCGATCCTTCATAGAAACAAAGACAGGAGAACAATTGAAAATTTAGTATGTGGAAGCATGAAGTAGTTATCCTAATTGAAATCATCTACAACATTGCATAAAAAATAGTCTCTCTCTGGGGGAAACATTAGCAGAATTTGTCATTGAGATTGTTGGGCAAACACTTAACTGATGTATATTAGAGATACGTTAGAGATCAGCGACAAATTAAAATGGACCAATTACATAAAATAGCCTTGTTGCTGATCTCTAACAGTGTATTTTCCACTTAAAAGGCGATCAGTCAGAACTAAAAAAAAAGATGTCAAAGACTGACACATGGAGACATAAGAAAGGGAAGATACCTTGTTGACTCTAGAAAGCCCATCAATAGGATCCATTTTCTTTACATCAGATAGACATGTTTCTACAAGAAAATAAATGATATAACTAAGTTCAAACATTTGTTATCGAAAAGAAAATACGAGTGTGCACATGTGTGTGTGTTTATATACATATATAAAAAAAGGTAAACGAAATAAAAACCAGTTGAAACCTGGAATCCATATGGCACAAGCAAGATGAGCCCAACGCCCATCAGTGGTGGGCTTCATAGCACCTCCTGAAGAAAGTTCATTTACACCATCAAATGATGTTTTATTTATTCGAATCAGTAAATGGCCCCATATATATCCAAAAGAAACTGAAGACAGAAAAATGGATAAACATTTTTAAGTACTTACTACAGGACACATGCAGCATGGAGGTGGAGATTGAGGAGCTCCTGGACGACATAAGTTTCATAACCAAAGAACACCACAAGTAGGCTCAAGTTCTCCATAACATCTAGCATGTACCTGAAGAAATATTGTAGAATGTAAAATATGAGAGCAAAAAAAAAAATATTTAAAACATAAAAAATAATAACAGACAAGTTAATCCACCTTATTTGCAAATAAAATATGAAAACGTCACGATGAAACGTCCAAGAAAGTGAGAATGCTGGAAGACAAGGAAATTTGCAACATAGCATGCTAATGAAATAGCTTGGGTGGGTCTGTGGAGAATCCTAAGACCACAGGAGTTGATATTCGAGTCATGTTACCTCAGCCAAGAAACATCAATTTATATTAAAAGGAATCACAAGCAGTGAAGTTAGCAGGAATATCAACTGCACAAACTTTTGCCGGTATAAGTAAAAATGTGAAATGCAAGAAATCGTAGCTATTAATTGTTTGTGGTTGAATCTAGGTTTTACATGAACAAGCTTCTATAACTGCAATGCAGGACTTGGGTGGGGGTGGGGGGTGTCATCAGAAAGAATGATAACTCTTAGCTAGGCTCGTTGAAAGTTAAASCTACTGCATATACTTTGGAATCAACAGATATGATAAACAAATGTCACGTGATCATAGTACCACCACGAATAGCCTTTTGTATAGCAGCGCAGCTAGACGGAATCAAGATAATATTTTGATCTGTAACCACGAGGTCTACCACAAGACACGGGATGCAAGTTTATTTAATTAATTTGAAGCTAAAAATAAATTTTACTCTAAGCAGTCATAAGAAATTAATTATAGCCCAAAAGCTTTCCTATTAATAACCAATCACTATCAAAACAAAACAAATTTATCAGGGCTAAGTTACATTTTAAATACTAAGGGATGAAGAAATTCATTTACAGCAGGACATGAAATTGTCCAATTCTTGGCGGCCAAATGAGTAAAATCGAGAATTTCTAAAAGCTATGAGACTTTTTTGTGAGACTCTATTATTCTAAATCTTTTTGTAATTAGATTAAACCTCAGTGGTACTTTTGTAAATATCCTAGAAATTAATGATTCATACCGTGAATTGACTAGTAGCCCTTAAATGCACCTCACATCTTTCAAGCATTTCATGAGTGATATCGAGCACAACTTTTCGCTAGATGAACGACCTTCTGCTAGCAACAAGAACATCCTGAAATGACACACTGCTTTCAGAAGATACCAAATAATCAAAACTATATTTCAAATGATCTCAATATCAAAAATGCAGCAATTACCTGACTTTTCAAGATAACTCCACCACCAATTTCTTTCAAATTATTTTCTCTCAATGCGGTTCCACTACTGGCAAGGTCCACAATAGCATCAGCTATCCCCATCTAGAGGTAAAAGAAGCAATAAGAGTTTTTAAGGTTACAAACAGACATACACACACAAATAAAAAACATGTATTTACGAGAATATTGCTGCGATGTGACTATTCACAAAGCATCACACACGAATTTAGGTGATTAACATACTCTCAAAAGGCAGATTTCGAAGAATGGTATCTCACGATAACATTCAAGATGTAGCCAGCAACATCAAACCATAAACTAATACTATCTATGATTAATTTTGGTAGTGGTACAAAAATCCCAGAAAAGGTGACTACTGTTTGTGGCAATAGTTCAAATAAATTAAAAGCAGGACAAGTAAAAATGTAATTCTAGTAATAACTCCATGATTTTCTTCTTTAGACACCTCAATTTGTTAACTGAAACTTTCCGCCGGCTTACATACATATCTTGTTCATGTCATCAAATTACATTCTATCTATTTCAAAGCGCTTATCTTGGCCTCTGATATCCTACTGGCAGATTTGTAAACTTATATACCAACATTGTGCAGGCACTCTCAGAAACAGTGTGATATTCTAGCAGAATATATATATATATATATATATATATATATAACTTCAATGTAATCATAAACACCAAAATTATGGAATAATGTTTTCTAGTTTCACTCATTAGGAGTGAAATAGGGCCTTTTTATCATTAGACTTGTGTTATTATTATGAGGAGAAATAGGGTCTTTTTATTATTAAACTTATCATTGGGGTACTTTTTGTAGTAAACCTGAATAGATACATTAGACTGATCTTTGAATTATATAAGCTTTCATATAAATAAGTTTCCATCATTAAAGGACGTGAAGTTTTCTAAATAAATTTCAAAGCTTATTCTTATAATAAATCGAGAATGCACAAGAAAACTTGCATACAGGCCAACACCTTATCCACCACTGTACACGTAAAACAGATCTAACAAATAATTATACAATATACATAAAGATCATATTCTTTTAAGAAAAGACTCTTTCAGAAAACTGATTCAAAATATTAATTGTTGAAAAGTAATTCACAGAACAACAAAGGAGTGATTTTAGTCATTGAGAAGCAAACACTGGTTGAGGCCCATCATCTTTCGAGTGCATACAGGCCAATACCTGTGCATCATGTTTTCCAAGCCCTGGTTATGAACTAAAACTGCAATTCACACACTTTATCAGCAACAAGTAAATAAGAAAGAAGAAAAAAAAAAGCTAACCTAGTGGAGAAGAAAAAAGCCCTAACGGGTATACAAGACTTGGAATCCTCACTAAGTTCGTCCTCGCTATCCTCCTCCTCCCGTCCTCCGCCGGTCTTGATACCTTTGAGGGCGTCGTTCCACCAGACAGTAGTCGCAGACGACAACGGAATCGATGAAAAACATCTCGACACGGCGAATTCGGAATTCCGATGCAGAAACGACACCGTACGAGACGGGGATGAGGAGCGAAAAATGACGGGGACGGAGGGGCTGGGGGTGGGGTTAGGCTTACTGGAGAGCGTGAAGAAACCTCTGTGGTTATGGTTGAGCTGTGAGGTGGCCGGTGCGTGAGACAGACGGGGAGAAAGGGAAGATGAAAATGGGAGATGGGTTGGCGGAGAGGAAGGGGGCCAGGGCAAAACGAGGGATTTACTTTTTTTAATCAGAAAAATTGATTTTGTGGGTATATTAAATCCAAAAATATTATGACAAACGAGAACGCCTTTTTAAAGGCGTTCTGAATAATACTTTACAGAATGACATTTTAAAAGACGTTTTCGATATTTAACATACGAGAACGTCGTTTTTAAAGATGTTCTTGATATTTAAAATACCAGAACGTCTTTTTTAACGACGTTCTGGATATCTAATATACAAGAACGTCTTTTTAATGACACTCTGGATATCCAGTATACCAGAACGTCTTTAAAAAAGACGTTCTGGTATGTGACACTTTATTACAAAAATGCCCATGGCTGACATTCAAGAACGCCGCCTCCTGAGGCGTTCTTAAATGTCGGTTCTTGAATCCTGTTTTTGTACTAGTGTTTACTCAATTACTCTATTAAGAGTTTACCTTTTTATCCTTTAGCATAAGGCAAAACTTATAGTAATCTGCATTCTGAATATCAATATATCATGTCAATTCGAGCACAGTGCTTAAAATCAATAAATTCTGAAAATGATTTATTCATTGAAATGGCTAATGTACATTTTAATGGGAGCAATTTTATGAAATAATATCTACAATGTTATTTACCTACTCTGAACTCTCATGAAATTCTTCCTTTTGTTTCAATCTTTATCTGATTCTTTTCAATCTAAGAAGATCCATATGAATCATAACTAGCTAATTCTAAAAAGTAAGCTCTTAAGAAACTAAAGGAAAAAATGACCTAATTTTAATTGAAATTACCCTGATTGAATGAGTTTTATGATCCGTGTGAATTACATACTTGCTATAGCCTAACTGATGTACTTTCTTATGTTTTACACACAAGTTTGAATTCCAAACTACATATAGGAATACTAATAATTTTTAATATTTAATACTACTAATTTCTATATGGTTAATCTCACAAAATACATACTGCCTTGTTTGACATTAAGAACCATAATTCATTTGAATAAAGATGCATGCTAGGTAGTATGTATTTTTGTTAGAAAATACATACCATGTTTTAATCCTATACCATTGCATTAGTTGATGATGTTTATACAAATATTGGTACATGTAAAATTTTATAGTAGTTTCAGATTTTCACACTAGTTATATGTTAGAGAGAATATTGGCACATGAACAGTTATTATGAGATCCCTTTTGGAAAGTAATTGTCTGATAAATAGGCTAAACCCGAGACGTTTTGTTACAAGTGTCCGATGCATTGTTAGAGAAAAACATAGGATGATGTGGATAATTGGGATAGTATACTACTGACCATGTTTTGCATGCCTGAGGGTTAACAATGTTGGATCTTGTAGCTTGTTTAATGTTCATGCATGTATCGAGAATAGGTTAATCTCAGCCATTCATCGGTTAATCTCATATTAGAATATTCGGACAAATATTTGAAACTCTAGCCTTGCAGGTATGGAATTTGTATAAGGGCCCCGATTTCTAGTTTCGAATATTCTTTCTCAAAAAGTATATTTATGTCGATGTTATGCACATTTGAGCTGCGGCTTAGCATATCCGTTAGTCCGGGAAAGCTCACTATAATGTCTTTGGTGAGGAACACCGGCAATAAATCCTTTTCGTTTATGTTCGCAATGCAGTCACTTATTAGTTTCTGATATCAGGTCGTTCGCAATTTGAATTTTTTTCCCAAAGTGGTTTATAATTTTGACAATTGGGCAAATGATGATACTTGGATAAATTTAAATTTTAAATTGAATTGTTGCTATTTATTATGGATATCAAGTGAGGTGCGCGCTGAAGGCTTGGAGACGCTTGATTACTTGGATAATGCGTTGCATAAGCAGATGTGCTTACTTTTGACGGCGAGGTAATTTTTTGTTTAGTCTAAGGCCGGGACATTTGTAGATTTCGCTGAGTTTGAAAAAAAAAATCTGATTACGTTATCGACTTTTTTTAATTAAAAAAAAATATCTAGGTTAACTGAACGTATTTGAATACACCACCAAAAATCACAATTGTAGACCACGGAACAAAGAGAATGTTCGTGCTGCGTAAACAAGGCTTCCCTGATGCTGGTTAGCACCACCAAATCACCTTATTATCGATTATTACATAAACTACCCCTTATAAATAGCTCAATTACAAAAATAAAAAGGTATCCAATTTTCAAAAAATAATTCGACTTAATTGTAATTGGCCAAAGTTCAGGGGTTTTGAATGAGGTTTTGATCGGGAATTGTATATTGTCCGTAATTGTTCTGTACTATGAAATGCCTGAGAACAAGTGAAGTATTATTGAGCTCATTTGCCYACTCATTATCATGTTTAGGACATCAAGGACCTRAGCAGCAAAKGACGTTGGAAAGGCTTACTAGACAACACACTGTTCCTAATGTATTCATAGGTAAAGAAATATTATGTTATTTGGTTCGAGTAAAACCCCAATTATCTTAGCTTTCTAATTGAACCTTTTACTAAAACTCATATTGTCATGTAATGACATGGGTCAAGCATATTAGTGGCTGTACAGGTACATTTTCATGAAAATACATCCAACTTTTACTAGACTAATCGCGACCAAACGATATCTAGCTTCTGTTTTTCAGAAAAATAATGGATGCGAAAAAACTCTAAAGTATTGTTGACATTGCAAAAGGAAATAAATTAACTTATTAAAAAAACCCAGAAAATTAAACAGAGTTTAAATTGATTTTAAGTTTCAATTATTTATCAATTTTATATTGTTAGTGAAATTAAGTTTAACAATATCTGTTGTTTCGTGGTACAAATACCATCAAGCTGAACAGAAAAGGGGAACTCAATCGTTTGCTATTAGAATCTGGTGCCAAGATATCGTAGAGATGGTCTTAACTTTTGTTATAATGGCTGAGACAACTTAATTTACGGGAAGTTATTCGATTGATGTATTGCTCGCGTCATTTAAATTCTTGGTTCTCAAGATAGGGGTAATACAGACAAAAAACAATTATATTGAATTAGTTTCTAAAATTATCTTGTTTTTTTACGTTTTTTGCATCTCTTGATGCTGACTAACAATGTAGCCCCCAAGTATGTGTTTTTGTGTTTAGGGTAATTACCCCCACATCTACTGAGCGTTCAAGTCTTGTAGGATTTAATGACGTTGATAAATACAATTTTTATGCATATGAGTTTTATTTGATTATATTTCGACTATTGTTTGCACATTTCAATATTTTTTAACTTGATTTTGTATTATGTGTACGTTATCTTGATGTTGAAGCATGGAAAGGTCGATACAGGTGGGATGGTAAAAGAACGGGTTACCTTTTTAAAAAAAATAGAAAAATACAACCACATCAGTTCTCAAGAAACGGATGTCCCATATTCAACATCAGTTATTTATAATAACTTATGTAAATGTCACAGAATCCACGTTTCTTTCACTAAAAACCGACGTGAAATGTCAAATCTCTTACGTCAGTTTTACAAATACTGACGTGACATTCACAACGGCTATTTAGACGTCGGTTCCACAACTGACGTTAAAATCAAAACACACCGACGTTAACTGTGCAGTCTGTTGTAGTGGGGCGATGTCCAAAGATCACTATGCACAATATCAAAAGGCAAAATAGTGAAAGACATGGAATCATGAAAAGGCAATTTGGTAAGCTTGCCAAGAGGACAAGAAAAATAAGAGTGTTTTTGAGACTTATTACATGAAATCAAATGACCACTACGAAGATAGTTTAAAATGTTATCCCCTGGATGCCCTATCCGGTTGTGCCACAGATTAGTTGACAAGGTTTTGAGAGCCGTAGGAGATTTGGAGGAAATATCTTGAGTTTTGGAGAAGATGGGGTAAAGATCACCCGTGCCGTCACATCTCATGATTTTGGTCCCCGTCTGTAAATCCTTTACAAAAAACCCAAACGGATCAAACTCAAAATAAACAAAATTATCGGTTTTAAATTTACGAACATAAATTAGGTTTTTGATGAGTTTAGGAGCATGAAGCATGTTGTTTATGTCAAGGGCAGATGGGGGGGGGGGGATGGAGTTGTACGTCGATGACCAATAACTGGAATTAACTCACCATTACCAACAACAATGTTATGATGTAGCACTGATATCCATGTAGTAATTCTCATCGGGTTGAGAAAGCGTCATAGTGTACATGGCTGCTTCGATGTCTGTTGGAGTGTATCCGACGGTGGATGGAGCGAAGGAAGTAGCATAAGCTTGTTGTGGCCTTGATCCAAGAAAACCAGGAGCCCGTTGGGGATAATTGGGCCTAAGTGGCATGGAGGTTGTGGGATAAGGTCAAGGAGGGACTATCCAAGAAGCACCCCACGCAAACTGCCCCCAAGGCCCCCATGGAGACTGCCACACCGGCGCGACTACTTACAAGCGTCTGCTGGCTATTTTCGGCCGAGTTGGTGGAGCCAGAATGCTGACCATGACCATTGTTTTTGCCGCGGTTGTTGGACGTATTTCCCTTTCCATTATTTTTCCTCCTATTTTTATTGTTATGGCAGCCATTATGATTGTTGATTGTTGGAGGAATTTGAATTTGTATTGGAAAAATAGGAATTACCATTGTCAGAACTGCTGCTCACGTTAGCCACCAATGCGGTTGCGCTGCCAGCCTCCTTTTGAGCCGTGTTTTTTATGGTTCATTCTCGGAGCTTAAGGCAAGAACGACAACTTTCAAATGGAGGTAGAGGGTCCTGGTTTTGAATGTAATCTACCACACCCGAATAGGCTTTCGGTAAACCACCCGTCACTTTGAGAACGAGTCTACTATTTGTGATAGGGGCATCGACGTCAGCGAGCCGATCAGCCAAAGACTTGACATGATTACAATAGGCATCAATGCTCGAGAAGTTGTCGAAGTTGACAGCAGTCAGTACTTCCTCGAGATGTGTTGCTCGTGAGCCTTTGTTATCATGGAATGTTGCTTCCAAACGTTGCCAAGCCTTTTATGCACTATCATTCTGAAAGAGTATGACGTGAAAGAGTTCGGATGAAACTGTGCCATAAATCCACTGTAGTACAACAGCATCGAGACGGTCCCAAAGGTCGGAATCCGCAGCTTTGGCCGCCTCATATTTTGCCCGTGCCTTCTCTTCCGTAGGGAAGACATGTTCAAGGAGATTGTGCACATGAAGTTACACCTTAAAGAGGGAAGCCCATGAATGGTATTAACCATTTTCGATATCCAAAGTGATAGTAATGAGGGACTTGACATTGGTGATCGAGAAGGCGGGATGGAATTTGTCTTTACTGTCGGACATTGTGAGAATAGAGAAGGAGGAGGGAGATGGAGAGACTGCTACGGTAAAACAGGTGTACCAAGTAAAGAAAAACCATTGGTTCTTTTATACATTGGTTCAAACTGTCGCTTCACTGAGAATGCATGTGGTTAACGCGTCGGCTTCCCAACCATTTGATTTTTCTGAAAGCACATGGAAATAGAGTGAACCCAGTGAAAAATGAAAAATACTTTCACGAGGAATCTAACCATAAAAGATCATAATATGAATTAAAATAAACATGTATGAAATGTTTTTGAAAATTCATAAAGATTGATCAATTATTGCCTAAATCATTCATCCAAAAACTACTATGTTTTTTAGATAATATATACATCACATTAGAATAAATATGCAAGAATTTCATGCCAAAATTTGAATATTTGAAAACTACAAATTTGAAGCCATATCCAAAAAGAGAGACAATAGTATAGTCCGTGCTTTTACATTAAATAAAACATGATATACATCATGCAAATTCGTAGGGAAAATAACCAACATGGCTCTTATACCAACGTTTGGATCCATGTGATTACAACAATCTAAACTACAAGTTAAGAACATCGAATCTTAGCAGTGATAATATATCGAACAAACCGGGTGTTTGATTTCCTACTTGCTAATCGTAATGCTTCAAGTCCATAATTTATATTAGATTGATGTCAAATCTCATACTAAACAAATTAATTTGGTATTAACACATACAAACGTTTTGACAAAACTCACACTACTCATCCTTCTGCACAAGCATATATACAAGTTTAAAGTAGTAGTCGTATTAACTTATTCATCAACCACACTCAATAGAAACGGGCAAAATAATAAGAGCAACTCAAGAATTCTTACAATGCTACACCAAAAGTTGGTTCCATGATGGAAACAGCACACACTCAATAACAGATATGTGCAACTTTAGAAATTCAACATAAAATTTCACAAGAAAAGCCGTCTCCCAGACGAGCACAAGTTCAAACCAACTGCAATTAAAATCTTTAGAAAACGAACAAAAAAAGAAAAAAAAAATCTCATTTCTAGATATCAAATACAACACTCAACCGGTACGTTCAAAAATGCCCTTCAAGTTTGCCTCTGGGCCGAAGGTCCATGACACCCAAGAAGCTGCACCACAACATTAATTTGATGTCATTAACAACAGACAGCAAAATCAATATACATGACAAACAGATACATTATACAAACTAACAAACAAGAAACATTCAAATTTAAGATTGTTTGAGGCAAAAGCAAACCTTAGAATTAACAACATCAGAAACATTCCTGTTCTCAGACTTCCACTTAAGATAATCAGAGTGACTGTATTTGGTGAAAAATACCGTCGGACCTTCATTAAAAATTAAAATTGATACGATGCACAAGAATATTAATTAAGATACTTAAGGGGAAAAGCCAACAATTACGTCTTCGGACCTCATATAAGAAATTGAGCAGCGCCAAAAAATTGCATAGTAAACAACGAAATTAAATTATAAACATGATCATATGAAAAGCAACGGCACAAACAGCGTACTATTCTTTGATTTATGAGATATTAACTATACGTGAAAAAAATTATGTATATAAAACACATATTAATAAATGGAAAAGTTACACTTACATACACTGATAATAATCGCAATATTTGATTTGTCTCACCAATAGGCCAAAATATGCAGAATAAAACAGAGACACCCAAAAAAAAAAAAGAATAATAAGAAAAATACAATACTATTTATAACAAATAAAATCATAGCTAGATGTTGATTTTCTTTGGAACATCCCGATAATGACGGTGTTACGTAGTGAAGTTGACAGCCAAGCGAAACTTGCCATCCTGGCGACGAAAAGCCCAGAGATCGACCCAGTGGCCAGCATCGGCTCCATTGGCAGCAGCCATCTTACACCAATCCCTGTTAAACACGGTCATCGTTTTCCAATTTGACAGACGCAGCTCATACTCTCTTCCCCTTTTATCAACCCCAATCACATCAATCTTCAATCCAGGCCCTTCAAACATCTCACGTTCTTCGCCCGTCAGAAACTCACCCATCAGTTTCTCTTCTTCTGTCACCAATAGCCTGCTCTGCTCTTTCTTAACATCAGACCCCTCCAGCTTCTTCCTATACACGAAAACCGGCCCATTGACCGCGGGCCCGATTATTCCCAGAAATTCGGAAGAAAGATTAACAGTCGGTTCTTGTGGGTAATTTTCCCGCCTAAACTTCTTCTTCTTCTTCTTGTTTTCATCATTGGATGTCGATTTTCTCTTCTTTTTCCCATCGGGACCGGAATAATATTGTTTAGAACATGAACCCCGATGAAGCGTGCGATTACCTGGATGAAACCATTGCAGTGGCTCTGGATTGAGGACCACCGTTGGATCATCATCAGAATCTCCAACCCTCAACCCAAGAAAACTCGACGGGTCCACTTCCTTACGGAACTTGGCCAAATTCACATCAGACGCCGGCTTTTCTTGATGATGATCGAGTAGAAAAACCCTAGTTGATGGCGGCTGATTATTGGGATCGTCTGATTCTGCTTCTTGATGATGAGCATGAGTTGTTGCTGAAACAGAGAATTGTTTTCCGAATAACATTACCATTGTCTTCGTAATCTTTTCTTGATCACAGGCAAATAATTGTGCAAACAAAATTATTTTCTTCTGAATTGTGGACTGAAAAATATCAAAGGGTGTGGTTTTGTGTGTGATTTCTTCTTCTATTATTCGATCTGCAGGTGAATTATATAGGAAAGGTGTGTATCTATGTGTATGTATAGATATACGTTTTGGGGCAGATGCTTGGGTGCAAAGCAATTAGGAACTAAACTAATTTCCTTTTGTTTTCGGGAGCGAGAAATTATAAAAAAGGGAAGTTCGTCTTTTAAGTGCCATTTGTTTCCTAATATAAATCTGATTATTTAATGCGTTTTTTTTAATTGTTAATCATTTTTATTTCCTAATCTAAGTCAACTTGGGCTCTCTTCTCCATTTAAAGTTGAAAAAATCATCCAAAACACCCGTTTTAGATATAAAAAAAATATTAATGATCAGCATTTAACTAAAGATGTTTTCTGCTAATTTTAAGATTAAAAAAAAATCAAACTATTTTTACTCCTTAAAATGGGAGATCGACTAAAACAATAACATTCATTTCCAAATAAAATGGGCTATCAATTTTCTTTTTCTTTCTTATAAATCTTATTCAAATAAAACTTATATAAATTTCATATTGATCGTTGTCGGACTCTGATTGATGTTATCAGACTCCGATCGGATTCCATACCATATCATAAAATTACATAGTATATCGTGTAATCTTGTACTATATAGTAAATTTCATACAATCTTGCTAAATTGCATACAACTAAATCTTATACCGAACTTATCAAATTCCATACCAACCTGTTAAAATGCATACTAATCTTATTAACTTTCATATTAAACATGTTAATGTTATATTAATTATATTAGATTACATATATTACTCTTACCAAAATTCATATTAACTGTATTCTTTATATAGTACAAAGTATTAGAGAACATATAAAGACTAGCGAGCAGCGAACTGATAACATCAGAATACCTTTTTTATTTCATAATCTAAGTCAACTTCGGTTCTTCTCCATTTAAAGTTGCACAAAGCATCCAAAACACCCGTTTTAGACAATAAAAATCTTAATGATCAGCATTTAACGAAAGATATTTTTCTGCCAAAATATAGAATTAAGGAGTCTAGGACCAAATGAAAGCATTCATTCCAAAATTAGAGTAGTAGTCCAAACCAATAAAAAACGGTTGTACACTTAAAACTACTAAACTAATGTGAAAATCAATCATACTCATCCGCATCACGAGTAAACTAAAGATCAGAGTCCACCTCCTCCAGGGTCGACCCTGACTTCCGAGGGGCTGTAGGCGAAAGTAAATTTGGAGCCTTTGAATTTATATTTTAAAAAGAAAAAGAAACCAACATTTCAATAAGCAACATAAATACGTATGAAACGAATAACTTAATTTTCTCACCGTAAAAAAAAATAAAAATTACCTTGAATAATTAGTAGCTTGGCTTCTCCTCTTTCTCTCTTTCACCAGAAGTGTACTTTCTAATAGGAGGCAATACGTTTTAACCTGCATAATTTTAATATTCAAATCAATAAAACAACAAACAAGGCAATATCATCTAATCTATTTATAAATCAATTCATAAATTAAAAATCAACCCAAAGATAAATAGCATACAAGTAGTAAGAGAAAAAAAAAATGTCCCATAAGTTAATTCATACATTCAATCAACCCTGAAAATCTCCAAACAGTGAGGAACATACCCAAATAATAAGTTCAATAATTGTCAATTAAAGCAATTATATGAATAAATCCCCAAATGATTTGACCAAAATTACTTAACAAATTGAGATTTTTATGAAAGGGAAAAAAAGGGGATCCAAACCATAAATTAAAATGCTAAATAAGAAAAATAAAATAAACCCATCCTATAAAGATGATTAGTTCAAACTAAAACAATAAAAATAAAAAGACCTTCTAATAAAAAAAAAATCCATAAATATAAAGTTGATTAGTTGCCAACTAAAATAATTACATGAACTAATTCTCAAACAATCGACCACGATTACCATTTATCATAATTGACACCCACAACGACCCAACATCGAGGTGCCAACGAGCATCAAGCAGTGCCGCATCGAATTGCTTCGTCGCCTGCCTCCGACATTCGCCTCAAGTGCCCCTCACATTGACACCACTTTTACGTTTCACCCCAACACCTCAATGCCACTTCGATACCGCCTTAAATTGTTCTTTGTGAACCTCGATATTGCAAAATTTCAATGCATGAGCCAGTCTTCCACTTCGATGTCGCGACCGACATTCAAGTAGTATAAATTTCACTTGTTGGGTGTTTATGCCCCAACACTTCCTAAACTTTGTTTTCTTGCTTTCCATGATTTTTTTGTAACTTTTTATCTAGGTTTACAAGCTTCTGACAAACTAATATCTAAAATAGCAAATGGGTGACTGGAACCAGTCCTAAGAAAACCGAAAAAGAAAAAAGAAGTATAATACGTTTAATATAATACTCTAGATGAAATATAAACAACAAATAGAGCGGCAATACGTCTCTTATCTCAACAACATGAAAGCTTACGGGGTGGAAATTTAACATAAATTGAGATAAAAATTTAAATGATTGACTATAAATCAATTACGTGTCCATCCCTAGCATGACAAATATATTTATCATAATAATAAAAATGATTATAATAAATGTACTTATCACAAAATAGAGATGAACATGTGATAAGTGGACACTTATCACAAAGGATATGGATAATAATCATAATGAAAATGGACTAACCACGTGCAAGTAATTGAGTGTACTTAATAACTTGCTATATATATAATTTCTAATGAACATAAAAAAGCATCAAGTTTTAATACGTGGTTCAGTTTTTATTAAAAAAAAAAAAAAAAAAAAAAAAAAACCCACTCGAATCGGCCAAATGAAGCCCGCAAATAATGGGCCTAGCCCACCACAAATGAGGCCGAGATTGTTGGGTATAAGAAAATGGCAAGGTAATACTATTATTTGAGAAAAAAAATACCCAAATTAGTTGTTTTTTTTCATTTATACTATTTTTATTATTTTTTTTTAAATGTTGAGTTAAATGTTATTTCAAAATTTGGTTAGAAATAATATTGTATTGTTTTTGGGAATCAATAATGTATTCAAGGGGGAGGTTAATTATTTTAGCTCATTTAATTTTGGTCATATAATTTAAATCCCTAAAAAATAAAGCCTCTCTCTCTCTCCCTATATCATCCCTAAAACCAATTCCAATAATCATCTCCATTAAATTGATCTTTCTTATTAGAAATATAATAAATTTCAACGGTGCGATCCGTTCACGATTCGTGACCGCCATCTGAGAGTCATCATATACAACGGCGGCGCCTCAAAGGCGATGACATAAGTCAGTTGGAATAGTATTTTCGTCGTATGCATCCGTTTTCTTTTTTAATCTCTATGCAAAATTGTGTATTGATTAATTATTCCACCTAGTGTGTGATTATTCACTTGTATAAGAGATTCAATAAATATTGTGAACATGGGGCATTGGTATTATATTTCATAGGGTTTGATTTTGTACACAAATGGAATCTTGATAAGATTAGACGTGAGTAAATCTACGAATTACGTTCTTATTTTTAAAAAGCGCTTGGTGGTGATTTAATTAGGAGTTGTTTGATTTTGTATGAATATAATTCATTGAGATTTGATAGTGTCGTGTGTTTTCATTTTTTAAGTTAGAAATTGATCAATGTCTCTTATTTTGCTGCTTTGGTTTGTATTTTTTTTTGCAAACTTTCATTTTTTTTTATGGATTTTGTTTTACCACATGCTCTTTACTTCTTATTTATATGTTAAGATAAGATGCCTCCTTTATAAGTGTGTATGTAAATCTTATATGGAATTTGTGAGCTTTCATAATTTTGGAATCGGGTAGAGTCAAAATGCTCTTATTATAATAGATTGTAGAAATTTGTAAATATTATTAAACAATATACACCCATGAACTCAATTTTATGGAGGAATAGAGTATTGTAAGATAGATATATAATGTTTTTCTTTAACGGTCTTCTCTGTTTTGTTTCATAATTTATTATTTTTTTAGTTGATTTATTGTTTAATTTTTGTTTTTGAATCTCATTTCTGAGGCAAGAACCCGAGTAATATTTGTAATTCATTCTTCTCACCCGTTTATTTTGGTTTCTTTCTCCATACCAGTTGATGCTCAATTTTTTTGTTTGTAATAAAACTTTTTTTTATTGTGTATAGGGAATGCAGCCTTTTCATTCATTGTCGATGTCGACATTCTGATAGAAGATTTCAATGTTGAAATCCACATGAAAATGTCTAGCCTCGTTGTTGTGATAGCATGCTAAGAATAAACTGGACAATGAAAACCAAAGTGAAGATGAATCACCTAGCGCATTAGTAGAGAAAATTTCAAAATTAGTTTATAATAAAATTCATAGTGGTTACTTTTAGATATCGATAGATTAGGTTGTCATTTAATCCATCTGAATTTATTCGCAATATTTTCTTATTTTTATTTGTGTTACCTATATTTATAGGATTCAAGTTGTTGAGATTTTTGAATAACATTGATTTTTGCGTATTATATATGTATGAAAATATGATATTATTATGATTAATAAATAGATTGATTTTATTTTTATTTTTAACATTACTAACTAAGCAACATAACAATATGAAGAAATAGGTATATTTTACAAATTGCACAAAATTATAAATAAATAAATAAATAAATTATAACTATAGAGACCGTATATAAAGATACTCTACTGATAATGAATTGAGAGTATACTTCTCGATCAAATTCAAAATCCGAGATTATTTCAAGTAAATTATTATTATAACTTTATAATTCACACACGACATATTCTATTAGTTAATTAAACACTTTTACTTATCCATAAATATACGATTTCATGATTAAGACTTTATGTCATTTTACGGAGGCGTGAATTAGGGTTCTTTCTTTCTATCTTCTTGACTTATGCGTTCCCCACATCTCCAGTAGATCTTAATCCCAAATTACAATCGCAGTAAAACATGGACACCCAACCAATAGGTGTGCAACTAACCGAGGAAGAGGATCTTATACGAAGAGGAACACAGTTGTGTATTCCTTGCAAGTGCTCGTCGGACTTATTTATTGGCTTCGATATTTACATTGTAGATTTGAGTCGTAGTCACGGTTCTGGATTCATGACCCCTAGTCTTCAAATTGATTATCGGTTGTTTGATGCCAACGTTGTTTGTGTTTTGAAGTCGACGCTATATTTGTTCAAGTGTCCGCTAGGTATTTCCGCTTCTGCTTCGGCTGAGGAGCCCGCAGTGGCTGCCGTTGATTTATCACCCCATATATCCGGCAAACCCAACACTAAGGTGAATCTTGTGCTCCACACCCGTAGCAAACCCCTCCCCAAAAGCTTCCCCGTGGCCGTTCCAACCCCCGATGGTAAAAAGATTCTCCTATTCTCAGAATATATTAAGCTTGACCCCTATTATGACTTAGAAGGATCTCCTCCTGAACCAATTGATTTCGAGTTGTACGATCCCGACACCCAACAATGGCAACCACTCCCTCGGATATACGATGATTGGGCGAGGAAGCGTAGGCGAAAATGTGGTGATTCCTTTTGCTTTCAATCATTCGGCTTCGTCAACAGAGTCCCTGTTCTTCGTCAATACTGATAGCGCTGGGATTTTTTATCTCGGCCTCGAATCGCTCAAGTGGCGAGATTGGGATAGTACCCTTGGCGTAGGCCATGGTCCTCATTTTACAATAGTCGACGAGATGGGTTTGTGTTTCACTCGTGATGCCGTCTACGATGTTAAGTCTCCCAAAGGAGTCACTTTGTGTTGCTACTTTGGAGGAGAATCACTGTTTGGCGCTGCCAATTGTCGACTGTCGTGTGGCATTCCTTTTCATGATGATGGGCAATGGAAATTCTGCAATGTACAAACAGCGATAGACGGGGAGAATGAGCGTCCTCTCACCGCTCTGCGTACATACCGCTTTAATTTTGATGAGTACAAGAAGGATAAGGATAAGAAGGATTCGGAGTACATTAAGGAGAAGAGCAAATTGGATGCCGACTACGAAAGGGATTTCAGCACACTGGAGGCATGGAAGTGTAGCGAACTGGAGGACAAATATGGCCCAGATTGCAAGGGCCCGACCCGCAAGGAGTGCCGAAAGAAACTTCGAAAACTGAAATTTGATGCCAACTACAAAAGGAATCGTCGCAAACTGGTGGATGAATACCGCACAAGTAGGCGAGCTCGCAAAAAGTACAAAAACAAACTGCAAAAACTGGAATTCGGCTACAAATGCAATTTGGATGAACTGAGGAATCAATCAGACAATAGTGCGGAACTCAGCAACATAGTCGACATGTCTCTCGAATCCCGCCTAGCAGATGCCCGGAGATGCAGTTTCTACTACGCTACCGCAATTTATCTCCTTTCAACTTAGGTTGCTTGCTTGCAGCCATTTATCTCCCTTTTCTGCATGTGTCTGCGATAGGTGATCTACTATTATATTTCATTCTTCTTTAGACTCTACTAGTTATTCAAATATTTATTTATGTCTTCCTACTAGCTACTTATGTATTTATCTATCATTTACTGAACCTACTTTATTTATTTTTCAGTAATATGTTTTATCTAGGGATATGTTCATCCCTTGCTTATTTCTTTATTCTGTTGGAAATCTGCTACTTGCTATTTGCAATATCTTTACATTTATTGTTATGCATACTGTCTATTTCCATTTTCCTATTTTTAAATTGTAAGATCACCATCAGTAAGATTGCAACAAGAACGATCCATTTTCTGCTGGCCCTTTTGTATTTCCAGACACATTGCTTCTGTGTGCCTTTTATTGTTGTTATTCAAACAACTGAAGGATAGGATTGCATGAGTTCATAGTATATCTACCTTTAGTCTCAATCATTTAACTTGCAGTGGAGGAAGCTAGATATTTTGCCGGGAAAGGCAATTTATATATTATTTCACCTGCTATGGTTAAAATGTTTACTCGATTGGAAGAGTCTCGTCTCAAAATTCTAAACGGTTTTTGTGTTGTGGCTTTGAGCTGTTACAGTTAGCGAGACTATATATGGAATCAAGTGGTAACTAAAGTGTTGATACACGAATTGAACTCGGATCCTCGGTTCCTATTGGCTTGTATTTATGGGTAAGTGGTTGCTCTGTTACATGCTTTCACGACAAAAAAAAAAAAGTGGTTTGCTGACGGTGATCCGAGCGAACCGTCAGCATCAATTTGCTGACGGGTCACGCCCGCAGCATGTTCGACGTCAGCAAATGCTTTGTTGACAGCATACTGAAGTGTCAGTCCCGTTAGCAAAGCCCCTAGCTATAATTCGATACCCGTCAGCATTTGCTTATGGGAATCGCCCGTTAGCAAACTTAACCCGTCAGCATTTGCTGACAGATTTCACCCGTCAACATTTTTTCAAATGATGCTGATGGGTTCACCACGTCAGCATTTTCAAATAAATTTATTTGTAAATTTTATTTTTATTTTATTTTATATTTACCTGTATTTATTTCACAAATCAATAATTCAATACGAAAATTAATTGGTATTTTCCCAAAAAAAATATAATTAATTTACAATTATATCGTATGAGATTTAAATAAAGTATCAAACAAAAATATTAATTGTTCCTAAATCAACTATACCGCATCATCAGCAGTTGGAGCTGGAGCTGCGGCGACTTCTTGTCACCCGGTCATGGAGAGCCTCCACCATCTAGAGCTGCTGACGTGCATGATTCTCACGGATCGCCTGGAGCTGCTTCTGATGTGCACGCTCGCTCGCCTGGAGTTCACTCTTGACCTGACCCATATAAGTCGGAATGAACAAGCTCTATCACCTTTTTAGCCCTCTACGATTTTCCCTTTGGAAATTAGTTTATGTGTTTCTTGCTAACAACACACTAGTCACAAACTTAGGAAGGTATAGCGATCTCTAGTGGTCCGTCCATAGTACATTTTTGATGTACTTATTTTAGAAAAATTCTACAGTGTCCCCCAATGTACCATACCCCATGTATTTTAAGTCATTAGATCATTGCTTTACATAAAAACTGAAATGATGTATAGGTTAAAAATACATGGGGTTAGATACATTGGGGAGCACTATAGAACTTCCCCAATTTTAACCCGCCAAAAATCAGATGCCCATAGCGAAAATGCCACAACCATGCCTTTCTTTTTTAGTTTTGCATAAAAACATGAATGAGAGGTGGATGCAGCAGAAACATTCTTTTTGCAGTCATATTGACATGTGCAGTTAAGCCCAATTTATTGTCCAATATTCTGAAAACTCCATTTTTGAAAGTGACTTCATAGCCCTTTTCTTGCAAATTTCCTTTTCATATAATAGCAACTGTGGAATTATTCCCAAACTTCATAATGTATATTTGTCGCCACACATGTGATTCCTACAACCTGTGTCCATGTACCACAAATCTTGATTGCCTTTCTCTTTCTTATAACATTCCATTAACAAATAGATTTCTTCCTCCTCTACATAGTGAGATTGTTCACTATGTCATTTAGCTAAATTTGTACGACATTTTGATAGATAATGGTTGTACCTATGACACCTGTAGCATTCAACTTCTGATTTCTCTACTGACTTTTGCTTGTTGGCTACCGCATGATTTCCACCTTGACCTCTTCCTCTTGCGTGAGAATCATTATCATCAAAATTTTGATGTTGGTTCACTCAATTGTTGCTCTAATTACCTTTTCCTCTACTTTTCCCCGTCCTCTTCCTCTGGCTCGATCTCCTCTCCTTGGTGTCTTATTAGATCATCTTTTGTTCATGAACAAGTAATGAACCTAGTAGTTCATCGATTGAAAAACTATCAAGATTTTTTATTCTTTGACCGAGCAACCACATGGTTAAATTTTCGTGTCATCGATCTGAGAATTTTCTCTATTATAGTTATGCCCTCTATCTTCTCACCGTGAATACGCATTTTGTTTATAATTGCCATAGTTCTTGAGAAAAGTTCAAAAACCATTTCTCCTGATTTCATTCAGAGTGTTTCCAATTCCGAACGAAGTGCTTGAAGTTATGGTAATTAAAGGAGTTTTAAATTAAAGTAAGTAATTAGGAAATGAAACTCACTTCCATAATGAAAAAGGCCTTTAGATAGACAACTTGCAACTTACAAATAACAGAAGCAACGAAATAACTCTACCCATTTCTGCATAACTAACCAAGTCCTACATACGACTCATCATAAAAATTCTAATCAGGATAAACTAAATACTCTGTCAAATAAGAAATAAATGAGTACTTTGGAAACTGAAAACTTTTCAAGAAAGATGAATAGAAAAAACAAAAGCGGCGAATAAAAGAGTTGATATTGATCTATTGCGCAAAAAGGCAAAAGTCAAAATCGAAGCAAAATAAGAATCATAGCCCACTTTTATATTTTGATAGATAATGAAGAATTAGACGCTACAAAATTATCCAATTTATTGAAGAAAATTGCTTCTAAATTTTACCCACACAATGAAAAATTATTTTCCCCTGCAAGCTATACTCACCAATTACCGAATAATTACCAATAATTTTGCAACTTACCAATAGAAATATTGTAGGTCTTTTAGGTTATGTTGGTTTATTCAACTACAATAATTTTAGAGTTTCCCTTAATACTTACCAACAAATTTTATGCAGCTAAATTGTAGGCCTTGCTGGAAATTCGAGCACAAATGAGAATATATATATCACTGTAACTAGAAAATAGGAAAAGAAAAATAGATAAAGGAACTTTAGTCGAGTCGAATAAAACTCTTTCCGCAAGACAAAATTGCCCCGATAGTGCTATTCGATTTTGACAATTCGTCCCCAAAGATAAAACGACTACTTCTCTAGTATAACAACACTGTAAATACTAGAGCTCCGGCGAACTGGAAGAGTTTGGGCAGAGCTACGAGAAAGAAAGAATGCAAAAGCTTGTATGCTGTGTTGTGTGTTCTGTATGTTATGAAGCATGGACCTCTCACCCTTATATAGGGGTTCCACCGGTGAGGTATTAAGGCAGCATAATGACGGTCAGGTGAGGTAACGTTCATGCATTAAGTTGCATAACGTTACCTACCGTTTTCGTACGTTTGAAACGTACTTGAACGGTGAGAAGTTTTACATACCGTTTTCGTGCTGAAACGTACCTGAACGGTCAGGAACAACTAAAAAGGTAGCCAGGGATGATTCGAGACATCAATTCAGACGACCCAAGTCGGACCAATTCTCCAAGGGCCAAGGTCCGGGTCCGGGCTCGGACTCGGCCTCGACTTCGCCTTCGGCTCCACCGAAGGCGGACGGGCAAACCCAAGTCCGAGGGCCCGCGTGAGTTTTGTTCATACAAAATCCACAATATCCGCTAGGCTACTAGATGTCCAGTCATTAAAAAGTAATCACTTTTAAACTCCCTTCCACATTGATTACCATTCAATGTGGAATAAACAAAATAAACCTAACAACCATTCAATTTCGAAGTACTATTTCTCACTCACTATTAAATGGATTTGAAAAATTCAAAAGGTTATGATTAACTACACGAAACGTAGATCGCGCCTACAAAATTCGTTAAGACGAATTTTCGCTGCACCATTAAATGGATTAAATCCAATTTACCAACAATCCCCCACATGAGTGAAAATAGCAAAAAAGAAAACATGTATGCAAATATGTAGCTCAAATCTTAAGAGACAATAGAGAATAGGGATAGGTGGCTTGTGGCTTTGAAGCCTCCTTAGTTAATACTACCGAGCATACCGGCGAATTAGTGAACATATTTCTTGAACTATTCCCCTTTGTGTATACTAGACAATAGTACCAACCCACTAAGGTCTCAGAATTCTTCCGTTCTCACGTTTGTATCCGTTTCTGGCCATGTACAACTTCTTTGGATTCATAAGCATTCAGTAGAAGCGGCTCTCACTTCTCGCTTACATAGGTGATTCTTAAAACGAGTATTTTGTCATACTCAAGTCAAAGACCTGCACATGAATCATTAAAAATCAGAGACTTATCCACACCACGTGACAGATTAAAACTCTACTTTTGCCGTTAGGGAATAGGATCGTAGAGTTTTACTTACCCAAACTTTATAGTTTAGTTTTCCCATTGAACCAAGTTTGTGGGATCTTCACTCATCATGGTTGGGTTTCCACTACAATCATCTTTAATATGTGGATTTCACTCCCATTCCTTCTAGCAACTTATACATCTGATCTCGAACTATGTTTTTAGTGAACGGATCCGCTAGATTATCTATCGATTTTACATAGTCAACTGAGATAACCCCACTCGATATCAAATGTCTTATGGTGTTATGACTCCGACGAATATGTCGAGACTTACCGTTATACAGACCACTTTTTGCCCTTCCAATAGCAGCTTGACTATCGCAGTGAAGCATTACTGGCGGCACGGGTTTCTCCCAACATGGAATATCTTCCAGAAACTTATGAAGCCATTCCGCTTCTTCACCTGCTTTATCCAAAGAGATAAACTCAGATTCCTTGGTGGATCGTGCTATATAGATCTGTTTAGTCGATCTCCAAGAAACAGCTCATCCCCCTATTACAAACACATACCCACTTGTCGACAATGAGTACTTTGAGTCGGATATCCAGTTTGCATTATAGTAACCTTCAAGTAACCTGGGGTATCTACCATAATGTAGCCCAAAGTTCAAAGTATACTTTAAGTATCTCAAAACTCTCACAAGCGCTTTCCAGTGTTCTCCACTTGGATTGCTCGTATATCAACTCAGTTTGTTTACCGAGCAAGCTAGATTGAGTATATCTCAAAACTCTCACAAGCGCTTCCCAATGATCCTAGCATAGTCCTTCTGAGTAATGGGGTCACCTCTGTTCTTACTTAAGTGAACATTGAGTTCCAATGGTGTCTTTGCTGGAAGACTATCGTAAGTATTGAATTTCTTGATTACTTTCTCAATGTATTAAATTGTGACAAGACAATTCCATCTGGAGTTCTTATAATTCTTATACCAAGAACTATGTCAGCAACTCCCAGATCCTTCATGTCTAATTTCCTTTTTAACTTGAGCTTCGTCTCATTAATCACTTGTAGGTTACTACCCATGATTAACATATCATCTACATAAAGACATACTATAACAAATTCGTAATTAGTTTTCTTAATGTAGACACACTTGTCGCACTCGTTTATTTTAAAGCCAATTGACATCATCACTTTGTCAAATTTCAAGTGTCATTGTAAAGGTGCTTATTTCAAGCCATATAAAGACTTAACCAGTTTGCACACCTTTCTTTCTTATCCAGGTTTTACAAAACCCTCAGGTTGTTTCGTATAGATTTTCTCTGCTAAATCGCCATTTAGAAAAGTTATTTTTACATCCATTTGGTGATTCTCAAGATTGTGCAAAGCAGCAATCGCTAGAAGCACCCGGATAGTGGTAACTCTCGTCATAGGAGATTATGTATCAAAGAAATCATATCCCTACTTCTGGAGAAATCCTTTCACAACCAGACGAGCTTTATACTTATCGATTGATCCATCAGCTTTGAACTTTCGTTTCAGAATCCATTTACTCCCTAAAGGTTTACAACCTTCTGGTAAATCATTCAGAATCCACCTATAGTTCTGCGTGATCGAATCGATTTGCTCTGAACAGCTTCCTTCCAAAATGGACTATCGGTCCGGAAAAAAGCTTCTTTTAATGAAGTTGGTTCTTCATCCAAGATGAAAACCACAGTCGGGACCTAAATTCTTCGCAACTTTAGCTCGAGTGCTCCACCTAGGAGTTAGAGCTTCAAGTTCTGAACCAGGTCGTTTATGAGACTTAGGTTCTACACCCACAAGTTTGTAACTTGTAGTTCCTTAAGCATTACCAGTGTTAGAACTGGATGCAGCTTTATCCTTACAAGGATAGATATTTTCAAAGAATATCGCATTCCTTGACTCAATGGTAGTTCCGACATTCATGTTCGAAACTTTTGACCTATGAATTATAAATCGATATACGATACTATTTAGTGCATATCCAATAAAGATACAATCAGCCGTTTTGGGTCCGATTGTCACTTGCTTTAGTAGAGGCACTTCTACCTTTACTAAACACCCTCACACTTTGAGGTATTTATAAGAAGGTTTCCTACCTTTCCACAACTCATAGGGAGTTTTGTCCCTACCTTTAAGTGGAATTTTATTGAGGATAAAGTTAGACGTTAGAACAGTTTCCCCCCACATGTTCTGAGGTAACCCAGAACTAATCAACAACGCATTCATCATCTCTTTCAAAGTACGATTCTTTCATTCGGCAACGCCATTCGATTGAGGTGCATACGGAGCTGTAGTTTGATGAATTATGCTACTTTCGTTGCACAACTCTTCAAACGGAGCTACGTATTCTCCTCCTATATCACTTCAAATAGATTTGATTTTGCAGTTAAGTTGATTTTTGACTTCACTTTTGAAGTTCTTAAAAGCTTCAATAGCCTCATTTTTACCTCTCAAAAGGTAAAGGTAACAATACCTTGTGCAATCGTCAATAAAAGTAATAAAATACTTTTTTGCCACCTCTGGTTTGCACAAACTTTAAATCACATACATCCGTGTGAATTAATCCCAGAGGAGTCGTGCTCCTTTCTACCGATTTAAACGGTAACTTTGTCATTTTTGCTTCTACACAAATTTCACATTTACTTTTATTAACAAATTTATTTACTTTTAGCAAATTGAGATTTGACAATCGTTTTATTGCATTTAGATTAACGTGGCCTAATCTACAATGCCATAAACTGGAGCACTCAGTCAAGTAAGAGGAATTAAAAGTAATTTTATTAATGGTAGGTTTTGTGCGTATAACCATTACACTAAATTTGAACAAACCATCTGTAAGATAGCCCTTACCTATATGTGTTCCAAACTTAGATAGTACAAACTTATTAGCCTCAAATACAAGTTTAAAACCACGACTAACTAGAATTGAACCAGAGACTAAATTCTTTCGGATGTCCGGAACGTGCAGCACCTCATTCAGAGTGATCTCCTTCTTGGAGGTCATTTTGAGGAAAACCGAACCAACAACTGGAACTTGAAAAGAGTCTTGGTTTCCCATGTTCAACTTCCTTCCCTCACGGGGATGGTATTTGGAGAAAAAGCTCTGGTCTGCACACACATGGGCGGTTGCAGTAGTGTTAATGAACCATTGACAACGGTTCTCGACCATATTAGCTTCCTCAGTGATCACTACTACAAAAAGGGGCTATTACATCGGTTCTTTTAAGCTATCTACATCGGTTATTTAACCGATGTAATAGCCTCCGATGTAGATTATTCAAAAACACTACGTCGGTTTTAGAACTGATGTAAGATGGCCTGTACTACATCCGTTTCCAAAATAACTGATGTAAATACATGGAATATCCGATGTAAACTGGACTTCACTACATCGGTTTCCTGAACAACCGATGTAAAATCATGAAACACCCGATGTAAACATGGGTAATTGTACATCGGTTATGTAAATAGCCGATGTAAATGTGGATTTACTCACATCGGTCATTTATATAACCGATGTAAATTACTTTTTTTTAAAATTTTGCCGTTTTAACCAATTCACACCGTAACTCCCACAACATCTAATTTGGTTTGGATATAACATATCACATACCCCAACCAAACAATGAGTACACAATTTACCCAACAATTCATCAAATTCAAATAGTAAGAACATAATTTGTCCAATAATCCATCTAACCAAACTATAAATTAACAACTCAAACAAACTACAAGGTTACAATTGATCTAACCAAACTATAAATTCAAATACGTATGACTTACACAAAGTAATAGTTTTTCAACTAATCTTCAGATACTATCGAGAGCAACTGAGTCTTCTGTACATTCCCGTTTCTTTTCATACCACTTTATCTACTATTGCCTCTGTTGCCTTGCCTGCTCAAAGATAAAAAAATCTAGTTCCACACAACTGAATGCCTTCAAACTTCCATGTTCCTGGATGTTTAAATTCAATGACGATAGAGCCAACAAAGAAGATGAAACAACTTCAGAAAGCAAAAAAAAAGATGAGTGATTTTGGGTTTTGCTTAAAGATGTAATTCGTCAATATATAGCCCAACAGATGCTTTAAAACAAAAGATACAGTCAAGGTGATTCTGGTCCAGTGTAATTTAGGGAACACTTCAAGATTAGGGCTACACACAACAAGGCTATTTACAGAAGTAGCTTAAGTAATTTCTACAAAGAATGGCCAAAATGCAAACTCCATGATAAGTAAAATAGTCCTCAAAGATACTGCTAAAAGAAAAACCAGAAAAAACAAATGATCATCTTACCTTTAGCTGCATCAATATATTCCATGACCGATCTTCAAAGCTGAGTCCAAAAAACAGATGCACTTGCTCCAGCCACAACCTATAAGGAGATTTTTAAAAAAAAAAAATTCTAGGGAACACTTGTACTTGAATATGATTTACCTAAGAAAATGACCATAGAAAATATATAAACATGCAGCCATACAATAGAATTAACAATATCATACACCCAGGGAAAATCAAGTAGAAAGATTGGGGTCCTAGAARGTACAMCAACAGTTCAATTCYAGAAGGCAAATAAATGAACAAATAATAAAGATTAACCTAGGAACCCAAACTTCTATAGCCACATTACTATATAGTCAATGATGAAAAATTAATTGTGTCACGGCTAAGCAGAATATAATACATAATCAATGACTTCTGAAGAAATCACTACAATCAATTAACTAATTCCATAAATTATGTCAAACAAGACATGCAATATGGTTATATATATGGGAGCCTCTACAGTGCCCCTATGGGTATCATTCCTCCACTTTATTTTCCACCATAGATGTTAATATTTGATAATGACCCTTGGATTGGGTGTAGTACCACAACATTAATATATGGACTACAATAGGCAAGTTTCATCACAAGTCTTTATAATTTGTAAATTTATAATTATATAAATTTAAAAGTATTATTAATTTATAAATTAAACAAAATTTATGTTTATTATTTTTCATATTTTAGTTATTTTAATGTGATGATTTTTTAAACTAATTTGATGTTTAATTTTATTAATGACTTATAATGTTAACAACTTAATTTTTTATACTTTAGTTTTTATTAATGCAAAATAAAATTGCTAGTAATTTTTTTTTTTTTTTTTGCTAATGAGAAAAATTATATAAAATGCTATTACGGGTAGAAATTAAGATATATCCATTAAGAAATAACCAATTAATTATTTATTTTGTTATTTTATTTTATTTTCTCAATCTTTGTTAATTTTAATAGTTTATTTTGTTTTTATAAGATGAAATTTAATATTTAGTCTACATCGTCTATGGAATGCTGCTACTAAAACAACAATTAATAAAATATTTTCTTTAATAAAATAATAAATGATTTCTTAAATATAATAGCAGTTATTTTTAACATGCTATAACAGTTGCCAACAATTTGGGGAATAACTGGTGCGCATAATTTGGGGAATAACTGGTGCGCATGTATCATAAGGTGTTTGTATTCAAATCATGGTGTTTGTATTCAAATATCAAAAGTCAGAGACATAAATAAAACAATTAAGACGGGGGTAATTGTTTTTAAGCAAAACCTCAAAAGATCCTCAAAGTCGGACATACGCGCCCTAGTAGCAAGAAGACGTTTTGCTTTTTCATCCCAGCACATGGCAGCTGCATGTCTTTCGGATATATCAGTGAAAATCTCCTCTTTCTGGATCTGTATTCTGACAAGTATATGCAGTTCAAACTTCAATACTAATCTCATTTAAAGATGATAAAGTCAGTCAAAGCAAGATGAACTTAATTTAAACACACAAAAGAGAAGCATACATGGCTGCCCCCGACATTAGTTTCTGAATGAAATCCATGGGCATTTGACAGCGAAGAGCCTGAATAGAAGATGATGTTACTTTCGGATAAAATGTTTATGAATACTACAAACAAGTGACTGACATAGAGGTACTCACATCCTCAAACTGAAGCTCCAAAATAATGGGGAAAGAAAAAGGTCATTCAACTTAGAATCTGACTGGAAAGCCAATCTATCATTTACATTCCATGTGTTCGAAGGGGCGAAAAAGAAATTCAGATGGGAAAAGAAATGACCATTATAGCACATCAAAGTTTGATCAAACACTCATCAAGTTACCTTAAATGCTTTAACACGGCAGTGTGCCTTCTCAAGCTCGAGCTCAACACGAGGTAACTCATTGACTACATTATAAGGAAAAAAGGAGAGTATACAAACAATGAACAAAATGTTAATCTGTAAACAAGAACCACAAATTCTGAGTTCACTCACTGTATCTTGAATTTTAAGCAACAATCCATCCTTCTGGATGCAGGTTAACTCATCAACTACCTTTTCTTGATCTTCCCGTTCATTGACATTCGTAAGCACACGATCGACACGTGACATCCATGATAATGTATCACTATAATCTTTTTTTAGAAGTTCAAGCTCTGGAATCTTAACAGGAAACTCCTCCCATTCACTAACAAACAGTTTGACTTCCTGCCTTCAGTAAAAAAAAATGTTCCATGTAAAACAACCCTTGCTGAAATAAAAGTCTGCAATCACAACCTTAAGGCCAACCAAATCATTCAAAATCTCATTGCACCGAGACCGACAAGAATTGACTTTCCTTGTTAAATCGGTGAGCAGATCAGCTTCAGGAAGCTGAAATTTTAGCTCCAAAATCTGGTAATTAAACAACGCAAAAGAAAAAAAATGAACTTAATTAAGATCAGAGAGACACGAGTATTATGGAAGCTGTCAGGAGACTCAAAGAGCAAGTGACAGCATTTCAAATTACCTCTGACTCCAGCTTGTATAGCATATCTACTTTATGGGTGCATGAGTAAGGGAAAAATTGGAGAAATGTGTACAAAAGTGCACTGAAAATGTAAAACAACAAATATTGTAAACCAAATTTTTTTTGCTAAACAACAAGTATTGTGAACCAGAGGAGTAATTAGAATCCTTCATAATGTGAGTGGGCTCATGCCTTGTCATGTCATCTAGCCAACTTAGTACACCATCAATGATAACTATCACCCACATTCACTGCTCAACGGTCTAGAAGTATAATCTATTTCAAAACTGGGTGAAAATAGAAGCAATAGCACCAAATTCTAATACAAAACTGACCGTCCAATGAAACAGATAGCAAGCAAAATGTATAGCATACAGATCATTTCGATCAATTTGAAGGAATCAGGAATAATACGCTTCAACAATTACTTGAACAATATCCAGACCGTTCGGTTCCCAAATAAATTGAAAAAGGCCCAATTTGAATTATATGTCAGGCAATAATATAAATCTAAAGGGTTAAGAGAAACTCAATCAACAAAATAACTTTAAGATGTAATTATCAGATTCTAATCTGAAGCAGCTGGAACAGATCTCTTTCATCCCCTCGAGCCAGTTAGAAAACAAACAATAAAAATAAATAATATCGAAGTTTCAAATGTTTAAATTTCATTTATTCAGATATTTAAAACAATGAAAGGCATAAATCGCGCGATCTAATAAAAATCTAAAAAAAAAATGAGGGAAAAGCACCGAACCTTTGATTTGATCAGGAAAACAGTTGATGTTGGAAAATGAAAACGCGGGTGAAGACACGGACGCCTTGCGCCCATTTGAGGATGAATCAACGGCGGGGAATGGATTTCCGAACACAAACACGGCCGGCGAATCCTGACCAGACCGCCATGAGAGAGACGACAGCCTCCTACCTGCTACTCTCAGCATCTTCGATCAACGGAGATTTTTTTTTCGCTCTTGTTCGGGATTACGATCGATCTGCGAGCCTTTGTCTAGGGTTTGATCTCTCGCTCGGGAGTAGGGGAAATTGAGCGAAGGGGATGGGGAAATGAATATTAAGAAATCTGAAAAATGACCAGAGAGTCCCACCTGTTTTTCTCTTCTTCCTATCTGAACATGAAAATCCCATTTCTCCCCAATATATTATACCCGTAGAGATAAATGAATATAAAATAAAATAAGTTAAACTCATTAAATCCTCCAAAAAAAAGGGGGGAAAACAGACAGTCGGAATTAATGGAGGGGTTTCAAACGCGGTATACAAAGGAATCAAAGGATACTGGCGGAGGAAAGGCTACGAGCGGCTGGACGGCGGCGGCGGCCGGAAACGGAAGGTGCGTGTGGTTAAGCTAGCTTCCGCCGCCATCGGCGAGGTCTCCAAGCGACGGCGTCGTTTCTGGCGGATCAAGCAGACCCCGCGGTTGAAGCTGAAGCTCCGGTTCTTGCCGAAGAAATTCCTGATTGGATTGCGAGATGCGTATGTGAACATGATGATGAAAATCGCAAACTCGAGGGTGATTGGGGGCGGGTACGGCGGCGGGTATCCCGGCGACGGAGTGATGGGATTCGGATTGAGACCAGTCAAGGAGTACGACGAGCGGATGATTGTGGAGAACTACAAATCGATTGTGATGGCGCAGGGGCAACTGGTGCCCCGCGACGCATCCTGGATCGGCTCCGAAATTACCTGCCGGCGGTAATTTATTATTTACTTGGTAGTAATTTTCAGAAATTAATTGCTGATGTTTATATTTTTCGATTTCCACTGGATTCACAAGAAAGATTCACCAGAGAGGTAGGTTTCGGATGTGGGGAGGATGTTCAGAGGGACGTGGGTTTTTGGACGGGTTCATGTAAGCCCTGTTTAATTTTTAATTAATGTTTAATATAATTCTAATTAGAAGCTGAGTTAAAATTAATTAAACTAATTATAATTTACGACGTGAATCTACAACAGTTGTAAATAAACCGTTGTAGTATATCAGTTAAATCTATTTACGACGGACGTTTACGACGGTTGTCATATACCCGTTGTAATAGTAGACTATTTACAACGGTTAAACAAATAACCGTTGTAATATTTGCGGATTGCTCTATTACAACGGCTATTTGACAACCGTTGTAGATTGACCGTTGTAATAGCCCCTTTTTGTAGTAGTGGATAACCGCAATAAGATCATCACTAGTCAGATCTTTCTCGGCTAAGTGGGTACTCGGCTTGGCCTTCTTTTGCTTTGGCATGCGACAGTTCTTAGAAAGCTGTCCAGGTTTGCCACAATTGAAGCAGGTGTCATTGAACTTCTGAGAAGAAGGAGCTTTCGGCTTTGCATTTCCAGGACGCTGCCTCTTCTTCGAGTTCTCCTCGTTCAAGTAGGTTCACACGAGGTTCGATCGGAGTGGAGTTGTTCGTGACTGCAGGGGCAGAGAGCGTCGTTGGAATGCTAGGGAAAGTGGAGGAGGTATTAGCAGGAGCGGTCGAGCTTGTCGATCCAACTAAGAAGTCGGTCGCGGTGGTAGAGGTAGACATCTTCTAGTAGTGATATTAAAGCAAAAAATAATTTTCGACTTGCGATTGTTGGAAATTCGAGCACATATGGGAATATATATATCACTATAACTAGAAAATAGGAAAAGAAAAATAGATAAAGGAACTTTAGTCGAGTCGAGTAAAACTCTTTCCGCAAGATAAAATTGCCCTGGTAGTACTCTTCGATTTTGACAATTCATCCCCAAAGATAAAACGACTACGTCTCTAGTATAACAGCACCGTAAATACTAGAGCTCCGGCGAACTTGAAGAGTTCGGACAAAACTACGAGAAAGAAAGAATGCAGAAGCTTGTATGCTGTGTTGTGTGTTCTGTGTGTTATGAAGCATGGACGACCCAAGTCGGAACAACCAATCGGACCAATTCTCCAAGGTCCAAGGTCCTGGTTCGGGCTCGACTCCTCTCGGCTCCGCCGAAGGCGGACGGGCTAACCCAAGTATGAGGGCCCGCGTGAGCTTTATTCACACAAAATCCACAATATCCGCTAGGCCACTAGATGTCCAATCATTAAAAAGTAATCACTTTTAAACTCTCTTCCACATTGATTATCATTCAATGTAGGATAAACAAAATACACATAACAACCGTTCAATTTCGAAGTATCATTTCTCACTCACTATTAAATGGATTTGAGAAATTCAAAAGGTTACGATTAACTACACGAAACGTAGATCGAGTCTACAAAATTCGTTAAGACGAATTTTCGCTGCACCATTAAATGGATTAAATCCAATTTACCAACATGCCTCTCTCGTAGTGTGAGAAAACCTAAATGCATTAGCTTGTAAACCTCGCCAAGTGTCAACTAGATGAGTCATCCGTGGATCTGACCAGATGAGA
Organism: Phtheirospermum japonicum; assembly: GCA_014905375.1. NCBI lineage: Eukaryota > Viridiplantae > Streptophyta > Magnoliopsida > Lamiales > Orobanchaceae > Phtheirospermum > Phtheirospermum japonicum. The sequence continues at coordinate 1,445,888 of BMAC01000082.1, read as the reverse complement.
ACACCGGATGGAGAGGCCCCCGGGGAACTTTTCGTCACCGTGGATGTTATTCTCAGTCCCTTATTGAAACGGGACGGTACATACGAATTGACGTTATTTGTCGTAAAAGGAGGTTGCTGATTTTGAATATAGAAATGGCATGAGGGGCGCGGTTAGTTAGTTAGAGTGCAAGTTGAGATTCCGGGACGGCTGAGTTCTGAGGTATAGTTTGGTTTCCAATAGAAATGCAGAAAATAACAATGCAAGTTTAAATGAAGTTAATTAAGTATTCAACACTCTCTCCTAAAGAGGAAAAATGTCCCGCGACGGTGCTTACAGTTTACGGCAATCATCTAATAAGATAAACCGATTTACAAACTTAACTAAGCAGCACTGCAATAACTAATAACTTCGACGAAATTGAACTGTAACACAAGATTAATAAAATGCTGGATAAATCAATTGAATATGTGGTTTTTCCTAAACAATGTATTGTTTTGGGCTCAAAAAGAATGCCAAACTAAGCAACTTAAGCCCTCAAAAGCGGCATGAACCAAGAATATACATATTCAATTGCTCAACAAATATTCCATAGAGCACTTGTGATTATCAAGGTAAAAACCACCATCCACCATCTCCCACCAGTTGCCTTCAGTCCCCTTGTTCCACTGCATATCAATCTGTTGTCATGATATGTACACACTGGTTGCCTTTGCCTCCTGCAACATTTCACCACCACCACCAATTAAAAATCACAATAACTGAATTGAACTTTTCAAGATGTCAACAATTCATTTTTACTCAATTTAGAAACAGTTTTCAAATTCGACAAATAACTCAACTCGAATTTAAAAATAAATCATACCTTGATGAGCAAAATGAGACAACATAGTCCGTCCCCGAACACGTAAAAATACTGGTGGGGTCATCGTACGCGTAGCTATACGCCGCCGGACAAGCCTCCTTAAACCTCCTCGAATAATACGTCGGCTGACACGTCACCGGGTTCCCATAAACCCCTCTACAGCAATACTCATCCGTGTCAAACACGTCGCACGCGCTCCTACACCCCACCGTCCTCCCGCTGCTCCTCACCGACAGCTCCGACGGGCAGCTCGTCCGCAGATCGGCGTCGCAGCCGGCGACGCTGCAGTTCCCCCTGCCGTTGATCGGCGTCACCACCACCGGCAGGTTGAACCCGTCGACCAGGCTGACGTCGTAGAAATCGAGGCCCGCTAGCGTGAACTCGGCCAGAGACGCCGGCGGCTTTCCGGAGGCGGCGCACTTGAGGTCCGAGCCGCAACTGCCGGTCTGGCACGAGCCGTTGCCGTTCCGGTCGAAGTTGCAGCCGGTTCGGGCCCATATGCGGCCCGACCAGCCGACCGGGGCTGTGTGTACGACTGTCTGGCCGGGCCTGAGGGAGAACCCGCCGCCGTCGAAGTTGTCACCGGGAGTTACGGCTGGCCAGATTGTTTCGCGGCAGTTGTTGACGATGGTGAAAACTCTTGCGCAATTCGACAATTTTAACCCTGCATCAATATATCATATCAGATTTTAAAGAAAGTATATGAAATACAATATTATTATAAACCAAAAAATATAGTATAATATAAAACAAATACACAAAAATGTAAAACTTTTTTAAATTAATAATTTTGTACCGCTAAAACTTACTGTATTAATTTAGTGTGATATTAAACAATAGAGATAATAATTTAACAAGTCGACCAACAAATAATTCTCCTTCACTTCCATTTTCTATCACATGTGATATTATATCTTAGAGAAAGTAATTGTAATACTAGCATTTAAGAATTAATATAATCACAATATGTACGTAATTGCTTACTATGTTCAAAAAATCTGTTACAATTCATCGATCATATTCAATTATAATTTTAAAATAGAAATACGTCACATTAACAATCACTTTATTTTACAATTAACTAAAAATTGCAAATCAATTTTCACTAATAAATTTTAATCTCATGTCAAGTCACACAAAAAATAATTTTTCAAATAAATTAAAAAAAAAATGGAACAAAATGCCAAACAATCACACCTATATATATTACCTGTTATTAAGAGAAGTAAAACTGAAAATATTGGTAAACGAATACATTTTAGCCCCGCCATTCTCCTTAAAGTGTAATTATGATCGGTTGATGGGACCATAGGACCATTATTTATGGTGCTCAAAGCTTACATATGCAGATAAAAGAATATGGAGGGAGAATACTTGCAGGAAGAGCAAAGAGAAGCAATGCAAGAATTGGAAAGACGTCTTTTGTGAAAAGGAGACCATGATTCTTTTCCTAAGTTCTTCATGGAAGTATGCTTTGCCACTTTTTCAAGTTCATTAGTCATGGACTGTACGGACTTCTTTAATAGTCGTAATAGATATTTGATTTTATTTTATATATAATTATTATTGTTATAGTATGATGAGAACGTGCAATTCATTAGCGCTACGTCATGAGTATATCAAGCAACCCAAGGCCGGTCCTGAGGCTGGGCTGCGTGGACGACCGCCGAGCCCTCCAATTTCGGGAGGCCCCAAAATATACATGTAATATACTTGTTATATTTATATTTATTTTTTTTTAAAGTGTGAAAACTAATCAAGATTTAAATAAAGGAATTGACCACTACATTTACATTAATTGATTTTCTAATTTTTATAACCTAAAATTAATATAATGATTTTTATTAAATAAATAAAGGTGCATTCATGGCGCCGCCGTAGATATTCACTTAAATATATATATATATATATATATATATATATGTAATATCTTTTTATTATGTCGATATTCGAGCAAGACTTGTTCAAAGTACAATTTATTTAAACATCAAACCAAATTCAACTATATATTTAGAACACATTTAAAAATAATTCAAACAAAAATACTTGATTCTACACAATATATTTACATCCTCAATAATCATCAACCCCTCGGTTTATTTGAACAAAGATAACATATACAGAGGATAATACCGTCAATTCAGATGTCAATTTGCTAAATCTTGTAAACCTAAATTCATGGAGTCATTGTACCGTGAAACTGAGTGCACTTTATTAGGTACACCCAATAATTTAATTTTTCATCAAATATAACTAACATATATCATCATATATAAATAGTACATGTTATCACATATAACTCATATACATTATAACAAATAATTGAAATCCTAAATCTAAAATCTAAAACTCTAAAATAAGAAAATAAACCCTCAGCAATTCTATTTTTAAAAAATAAATCAAAAAAATATAATTACCAATCAATTAGTATTTTTTGTGATTCTAAAACAAGAAAGACAATCCCATATTATCGTTTAAAAAAACTATGAGATTTCACTAATTCCGTATGCAACTGAATAATTAGATCGATCTATATAGTATAACATAAGATAAATGTATCATACATACTATTAATATTATATGACACATGTCTAGAAAAATATTTTCAATGATAATTATATATTAAAATCATGTTAATAATATTTTAGTTGTGTAAAATTATATCGTATGGTTTACTTTAATATTATTACATTTTTTTCATGTTTTCTAATTTTCTAAATTTTTGAGGGCTTCTGAAAACCTTTGGTAACACCGAGGGCATTTTGAAACCCTCGGTAATTTTTTTTAATTGAAAAAAAATATAATTACCCATCAATAAGTATTTTATATGATTCTAAAAAAAAAAATAATAATAATAATAATAATAATAATAATAACCTCATAGTAATTTTTTTTTAAATATGAGATTTCACTAATTACGTTTACATTTGAGTGATTCGATCAATCTATATAGTATAACATAAGATCGACGTATCATTCATACTATTAATATTATACGACTCGTGTCAAGAAAAAACATTTTCAATGGTGATTATATGTTAAAATCATGTTATTTACATTTTAAGTGTGTAAATGATACTATATTAATTATTTTAATATCATTACATCTTTTTCTTGTTTTTAATTCTTTAAATTTCCGAGGGCATTTCGAGGCCCTCGTTAATTCTATTTAAATCGTTTTAAAATGTAATTAACGATCAATAAGTATTTCTTGTGATTCTAAAACAAGGGAAGCAACCTCGTGGTATATTTGGAAAAACTATGAGATTTCAGTAATTATGTGTGTAATTGAATAATTCAATCGATATATATAACATAAGATGGATGTATCATACATACTACTAATATTATACGATGTCAAGAAAAATATGCTCAATGATAAGTATATGTTAAAATCACGTTAATTATATTTTAGTGTGTAAAATGACATTATATGATTTATTTTAATGTTACTAAAATTTTTGTTTTTTATTTTTCAAACTTCTGAAGGCTCTAAAAACCTTCAGTAATACCGAGGGCTTTGAATACCCTCAGTAATATATATTAATATTCCATCGGTAATAGTAGCGACAAATATTGGCGATGATACACCGAGTGATTCACCGATGGCACAAGTACATAAGAATAAATCCTTCGATACATCCATCGAAAATTAAAACCCTCTGAAATACCTCGGTATTTTTTATTTTTGTAGTGTATAGTGTGTGTATTAGAATTACAAGTTTTTAATGGATATTAGGTTTTTGTAATTATCATCACATTTAATACTTAGAAAAAAAAAATTAAAATGGTACTATTTAAATTGAGTCTTTTTTTTCCCTCTACATTAAAATTCTCAAACACCATAATTTTCTTCGTTTGTTGTACATTTTAGATGAATAATACATCAAATCACACTTTGAGATCTACTGTGTGACAGCCGAAATTGTATGTGTGAAAATAAGATTCCATATACAAATGGGTAATTGAGAAGAAACATAATGTTGTATTTTTTTTAAATAAAATATTAAATTGAATAAATTAATAAGTAAGGTTTGAGATTTGGATTTTTAAATTGCTTTTGTGAATAAACATCCAC
>BMAC01000082.1:1416693-1430030 GCA_014905375.1 Phtheirospermum japonicum | reverse complement strand
TCATAAATAATAAATAAAATAAATAAAAATTAAAGAATTTAATTTACTGACGACAAAATAATTAAAAATATGATAATAGTGGGGTTACCGACGGAAATGTCTTTGGTTAATAATACAAATTAAAATAAAAATTATAAATAAATAAATTAATTAAATAAATATTAAAAAAATTACCGACGGCCATTTCCATCAGTAAGTAAAAAAATCTTAAAAAATAAAAAATTACCGACGGTTAGTTTTTCATCGGTCATTTTGAAAATCCATCGGGAATCGATCGGTATTTACCGACGGAATATATTAATCGGTAATTTCCGTCAGTGTGTCCGCATATTTTTTGTAGTGATTGCCTAAAGATTTCGGTTAAACTTAAATACAACAATGTCCAATAATTATACTCTATAGAAAATTATTGCCCGTCATCTTAATTGTCAATTTTCAATCTAGGAGAGCAACATTCCTTTTTTTTTTTTTTTTGTGTGTGTGTGTGTAATTGAAGACAATTGTTGGGTCCGAAATACGTAAATTCGGATTAGTTTGGCACGTGGGCCTCAATTTGAGCCTGAATCGACAAAAAATCATGTTGATTTCCAAGTGTATCTCAATTTAACCATGAACTGCCAAATTCGGGCTATTTGTTTTTTACGAAAGCATGCACTCCGTTATATTGAAATATTCCAAATAGGATTTGATGTGGCACCCATATTCAGGGAACTAGCAATGGTAGTTTTATACTTTGGGTTAAACCCAAAAAGTTCGGTTTGATTTTTCTTTTGACCATTGTGGCAATAACTTTTTTTTTTACAATGGTCAATAACTTTTTTTTTTTTTAAAGTAAAAATTATCTAGTTTCAAACCTAACTTTTTGCGGACAATTTTTTTTTAGTTTTTATTTAATAAATATATAGATTTTTTGGGTTTATGATTGTGATATGAGGTTTTTAGAAATCGTAATTTTATTTTGTTTGATGTGGCAAAGTAGGTCACACACAAAAGTTGAATTTTTGGGTTTATTGTTACTACCGCCCTAACAATAAACCCAGAATAACTTTTGTGTGAGACCTATTTTGCCACATCGAATAAAATAAAATTACTACCACCCTCGCCGATCGATTACATTGTCGAGCATTCGGAGATGGGCTCCAAAAAGCTTTTGTACCATTTCCAACAGCCTCGTTGAAATAACGTTTAGTTAACGTTATTATTATTATACCGGATTCTTCTCCAACATCACACCAATATTTTGTGAGAAATAGTATTTTTTTAATTAATTTAAATAAATAAAATAAAGAATATTATAGATTTGTTATTATTTAGTGCATACGATTGATGATGGAGGGCATATTCTCAATACGTGGAATAAAATACTCCCTCGTATCCTTATTAAATATTATTTTAGAATTTGAGATATATTAACAAATATATCTTAAATTAATTACTCTCTCCCCATAAAGAATGATTTTGGAGTTTTGATATGATTTAGATAATGATAAAGATGGAAAAATAAGGTGACAATATCTAAAACAACAAATAATTAACAGAAGAGTAAAATTCTAAATTGACACTTAATGCGAATCGGAGGTAGTATAAAAAACAATTAATATAAAAAACAATTAATAAGTAACTTGTTTTGTTGTTTTAGATTTTTAGTTTTTTTTTTTCTATTTCTATTTTTTTTTCCCGAAATAACACATGCATGCTTGATGCTAACGCAATCTACTTGATTAAGTAGGCCCCTATTCCACTGCTTTGAGTTCTTTGTTCGAGCATCCTAGATAAATCGAGCACTACTCAACTATTATCCACAGCCAGTAGAAATTTAGATTTTATTCTCATAGAGAAAAAAAAAAAGAATATGGATAAAGCAGCCCAATCATTATCAACCATAGATCGGAGAAATAATCCTCTATTAACACCTTCACCGTGTGATCACAAATTTCACACCCCAAACCACAACCACCACGCCGCCATTGCCGGAGCTCATCAATTATCCACTATTGTTCTGATATTTTCCGATGGCGGAGAGATTAATCGGGACGGTGAAATGGTTCAGCGGCCCAAAGGGTTTTGGTTTCGTCTCTCCGGACGGCGGCGACGACGACCTGTTCGTGCACCAGACGGAGATCCAGTCGGACGGTTTTCGGACCCTCCGCGAGGGCCAGCGGGTCGAGTTCAAGGTGGGTACCGGCGAAGACGGGCGGAGCAAAGCTGTCGACGTCGTTATTCTCGCGCGAAATGACGGTCCCGGTGGGACGCGCGGCGGCGGACGTGGTGGTTACGGCAGGGGCGGCGGTAGGGGCGGCAGGTTCGGCGTCGGCCGCGGTGGTGATGGGGTGGAGTGCTACAACTGTGGGAGGACAGGCCACGTGGCTAGGGATTGTTATCGCGGCGGCGGTGGAGATGGTGGTTATCGGCCGTACGGACGTGGGCCGTGGCAGTGGCAGTGGCGGGAGAGGTCGTGGCCGAGTGATGGGGACTGCGTATTAACCTATGGAGAAGAGGGGCAATTTGCAAGGGATTTGCTTAGTTGAGCAAAGTTGATTAAATTATGAATTTACGTGCAAAATAATTGAAATTTGCTTACATAATAATGTTTAATTTTCTTTTTTAATTAAAAAATTATTATTATTATTATTATTACTCCCTTGATTTTTTACTAAATGTCTTTTAGAAATTATGTGTAGAATTAAGAATCACGTAAATTTGACTAATACATTCTTAATTAATTAATAATGTTTCTAATTAAATTTTCTTACCTCTTTGCTAATAATTAGTTTTATTAACGTAAATTTATTTATTTTTTTAAATAAATAGTGATAAAGTTAGAAAAAATAAATAAATAATTTGAAAATAATAAATAATTTGAAATAAAACTTAACTTCTAAAATAACAATTAATATGAACAATAAGGAGTAGCGAATTACTCGTTGTCTCCGTAAACTGATTTATGTGTTCTAGAATTCGACCATTTGTCATTTCGTGGCCTTAATATCCACCTTATTTGTTAATGTTATTGACACTCTAGCCTATGTGTCAATCAGTCATTGTTTCGTATGGCATGTGTCATCACTTGGTAGATTCGGATCCTGAATTGTCTTCTTCTAATGATTTGTGTTAAAAGATTACCTTTTTGAGATTTTTTGTGTAGGTATAATAAGATTTTTTTTTTCCATTTTTACATTTTTACTCAAAACCTATGGTTTTCTTTTAACACCGTCGCTCCCCTCCTCTCCTTCTCAGTTACAAATTTTCCGCCCTCTCTATCAAAAGTTTTATTGGCGTAATAATCACAACTACACAAACTAATCGAGCAAAAAAGAGGAGCTTCGGCAAAAAGGTTGGCAATTCTTTTTTTTTTTATCGATTTGCTATCAATTACTGTTTAATTGGTATGAGTTCTTTTTCAGATTTGCATTTATTTAATCAATTTTCTTTTTCTATCGTTATGAGTTTCATTAATCGATTACTTTTCAACTGTCCAATGAGAATATGGGAGTACACCATCAAAGGGCTTAAATTACAGAGTGCTTGAAATCACTTAGCAATTGATTTCTTTAGATTCGGTTGCTAATATTGAAACTTTCATTTTCATTATTCTGATATCCGTGATTTGATTTGATTTGTCATGATTTTTTTTGTTGTTAAAAATCAACTTAAGGGTGAACGGTGGGAGCATTCTATTTTCTATTTATAGAAAGTCACGGTTTGAGAGTGATGGGGTTGAGGAGTGTAAGTTAATACAAGATATGGATAATTGTGTTTACAATAAACCTCCTCCTCTTATGAAATCTCATACTATACCAACTCTTTCTTATTATAATGATTTTGATATCTCTAATGATACTTTGTTTCAAAAATAAAGTGATGTAGGTTTTGTGTTATGTGATTCGAGGATGAATAACCAAGGTGATAAGGTGCTAGAAGCACGTTTTGGCACTCTAAGCATCGTCCACCTTTTAATTAAGGCTTTTTTGTACGTATTCTAACTCTAATTCTCAAGTTTCTATGCTTTGCCTTACTTGCATATGATCTTTTTTAAGTTTGAGGGGTCATGTTAGTGGAGTTAGAAACATACACTATATTGCATTCATGTAGTTGAATGTTAGAATTTTTTTTGCTTTAGCATGTTTACGTCTTTAAATTTTATTTATCAAATTTTAAAAGAGTAGAGTCATGTCCGTAAGAATGGAATATTGAATCCATAAGTTCAATTGAGGAAAGAGCAAGCAGACAAGATTTCACAAAAGATTCAAGAAGTTCCAAAATACATTGGTACTAAAATGCTTATAACTATGACATAACTTAGAATCTGGAGATGTGTAATATATGGTAAGAAATGTAAATGAGTTGTCTTTACAATGGTTTTTAAGGTTTATCATTCAAAGTTATATCAAGAGATTTTTGATAAAAACCATACGAGATGTCAGAGGTAGCGACCCGGTTAGTGGTCGCGAATTCGGTCCTACTTTGCGTTGGCAAGAGGTAGCGACCTGATTAGCAGTCGCTAATGGGACAAGAAATATTACAAAAATGTTATTTTATAATTTTATGGGGTAAATTTGACTTAAAATTATAAATAGGAGACTGAAAAACCATCTAAGAACATGAAAAAGAGGGGAGTAACACATAAAGAGTGATTAAGAGTAAGATTGAGAGAAATTGGAGCAAGCATGGGAATGAAAACATGATGAACGCGAAGATAAAAGGATCCAACCCATACAATCCTAAGATTCTATCTTATTTATCTCATTTTTCTTTATGACCATGAAGTGGTCGATGAATTGGCTGGATGAATATCGATTATGTCTAATTAAATTCATTATATTTGAGGTTTGGAAACAATGAATAATTGATGTTTTGAATAGTTCTTCAATCAAGTATGATCATTTCACTATTTTTGTGTTTTGATTTCATTGTTGCACAATTGATTGACAACCTTTTGTGTTTATATAGTTGTGACTTTTTGAACTTCTTATTATATGTACGAGTTTCTTACTATATGTCTTGAATTTCTATATGTCTGAAAGTTTCATACGTAATGTCCAAAGAAAATTATGGCTATCAGAAAATCTTATTATATGTCCGAAAACTTCTTATTTAATGTCAAAAAAAAAAAGATATTCGATCACCGAAAAAAGTTTATTACTATATATCTGGACTTCTTCATATATGTCTTAAACTTCTTGCTATATTTCTGAAATGCTCTTACTTAATGTTCAAAAATTTCTTACTTGATAACAAAAATTATTTACTTGATTGCAAGTATTTCTTGCTTGATGTGAAAATATTGTTATGTAGTACTTACTTATTAAACACAATTATTTTTGCCAAAAAAAAGGGAAAATATTATGTAATAGCAAATTATTGTTATGTATTTCTTACTTAATAGAAAAATAGATAATTTCTTACTTTATAGTGAATATTCTTATTTTATATTCAAAAAGGTAAGAAACTTTCTTACTTTATATTCGAAAAGTAAGAAAACCTCTTACTTAATGTGCGGAAACTTCTTACTTCATATTGAAATTTCTTACTTTATATAAGAAAAAGTAAGAATTTTTTTACTTTATGTTCGAAAGAATTAAGAAAAGATATTACTTAATAATGAAAAATTTTTAAGTAAAAAAAATAAAATTCTTATGTTATGTTTTGGAAAGTAAGAACATTTCTTATATTATAGTGAAGTTTCTTACTATATATTTTTTGGGCAAAAAAAAAAAAAAATCGTCGAATTTTTTTACAGCGGGTCACTGGAAAAATCATTTTGTAAATATATATTTAGAATTGAACTATTTAATAATTTATATAACTACTTAAAATATTTGATAGAAATATTTTTATGGTGTATTCCACAATCGTCGATTGTCTTATTTCTTATCAAATTGAAAAACAAAAAAAAGAAAAGAAATAATACACATTGGTAATAATGATCCTAATCAATTCTCTTGTAATAAACGTGATAATACCATTTACAACGACGGTTATGGAGATTAGTAGTGGAATATATTTGCGTTAATGATGCATATGTAGCATTATATCACTACAAGAATTGAGACTAACTAGAGCGACAAATTGGAAGGACATTTATGTCGTTCCTATAGTGAATACATAGGAACGGCATTCATTAGTCGTGCCTATATGTCAGAATTACATATTAGAACGACATGTGTAGCCCCTATAAATATTAAAATCGTGACAACCAGAACAACGACATATTGGAACGACATATCGCCCATATAAATATCAAAGTAATTCCAATAGAACACTAATTTATATCTCAACCAACCCGCAAGCAAATGCTTAAGTAGTGAGTTAATGTGGTATCAGTTTGAGCGAAATCATTCCAATAATATTGATGCATAATTCTCACATTCTCGTTCAATTTAATAATAATATATAATACTTAGTAAATATAATGTATATACAATTATTTTAAGTGATATATTTAACAAATTTAAAAATATAATATATAATAAATAATTATTAAATAAAAATACAAAATTTTATATTTTTTTTCTACTTTTTATTTGTTATTATCTAAATATACTATATTTTAATCATATATATAATATAACTTTCAATATATATTATATAATATAACACACTTTTAAATAATAATAATAATATAATTATTCATAAATAGATATAACAAATGTTATTTCAAAAACAATAAATTAATATAAGTTTTTTCTAATTTCTAATTTGTTTTTGTCTAAATATATTATTATTTAAATTTAATAAATATAATATAATTTTATATACATAATATATATTTTAATATACTTTTAAATAATAATTTGTAAGTTTAACTATTATATATAATAAATATAAAAAATGCAAGATATCTTACATCTCTCTCTTGCAAGACCCTACATATTTATTATAGTTTTATATTCTTTTTACTATACTTTCTTCCTACATTGTCCCTACATATTTAAGAAAATTAATTGACATTCATGTTAATAACATATAACATAATTATCCTAAATTTCTCGATAGTTGGCCTTTTCAGTTCACTGCCCCAATCCTTCTAAAATTAGGGTTCCGACCTCAATCGCAAAGCGAAGAATTTAAAAAAAAAACATTACCCTATAATCTATTTCTCCCCAAACCTCGAAGAAGAACATGAAAAGCGATCACCCAAATTGGCTTGACCTTCCGATAGAACTCTGGACGGCCATATCAAGAAAACACGTTACTTCAATCCACAACTACCTCTCCTTTTTGAAAGTTGAAGAATATATATATATAAGCTAGATTCATGGTTAAATTAATGGATATGACTTTTGATATAGTGTCCATTCATGAACATGTGTGTCCTTTCATATTTTGTGCCTTTACATGATTAGTTGTGTCTTTTCATTTATGTAGTTTAGTCTTATAAATAGCCATATAAATTTTCATTTGCAAGCATGAGTTTTGTATGAGTTTTGTTTAAGAGAGTTCATTAATAATTGTGTGTTAATAAACAAGAGCGTTTATATAATTTTTCCGCTGCAATTTATTTTGAGCCCACATTTTCCAACAAAGTGGTATCAAGAGCGAGGTTCGATTCTCTATAAAGACAATGGCTGCAAGTGGAGCATTCCCATTTCCAAATCTCTCGAAAGATAATTTCAATCGATGGAGCATTCAAATGAAGACATATCTTGGTGGACAAGATGTTTGGGAAACCATTGAAAGAGAATATGATTTTTCACAAGATCCCGCTACTTTAAGCCAAGCCGAAAGGAAAGCCTTAAAGTAAGCCAAGGTGAAAGATCAAAGAGCTCTCTCTATCATTCAACTCGGCATGGATGACAACAATTTTGAAAAGATTTCACAAGCAAGCACTGCGAAGCAAGCATGGGATATTCTTAACAATGCTTTCAAAGGCATCGACAAAGTTAAGAAAGTTCGATTTCAATCACTACGAGGAGAGTTTGAGTCTTTAAAGATGAAAGAATCCGAAGAAGTATCTGACTACATCTCAAGAGTTGTGATAGTTGTTAACCAACTCGAAAGCAATAGAGAAAAGTTAGAAGAAAAGCGAGTTGTTGAAAAGGTACTTCGATCTCTTGTGTAGAAATTTGTCTACATTATAATAGCCATTGAAGATTCGAATGATGTTGAGACCCTTAACTTGAATGAGTTGCTCGGAAAATTACAAGTGCATGAAGAAAAATTAAAAAGACGAATGAGAGAACCAGAAGTCGAGCAATCTTTTCAAGCAATGACGATCAATTCCGACCAACATAAATCTACTAACTTTGGATATCGCAGTCGTGGTAGAGACCGTGGTAGAGGTCGTGGTTATGGACAAGGACGCGGTCGTGGCCGTGAACGAGGTCAAGAAGAACAAAGTTCATACAAAAATGAAGAGTCACAATCGGAACCTCGTCAATCACGAACTCGCGGAAGAGGTGGATTTAATCGTCATCAAAAAAAGCGAGATGTCGAATGTTATAATTGTCACAAGTTTGGGCACTATGCTTCGGAGTGCCAAAATGAGTCTAAATTTGAAAAGGCTCATCTTGTCGAAAAAGATTCTGACCAATCGTTGTTGGCATTGAAACCGTAAATCGAAGAAGAAAGTACTTCGTGGTACCTCGACTCGGGTGCGAGTAATCACATGTGTGGGGAGAAGCACATGTTCATTGACATTGATGCTACTGTTGCCGGAAATATCACATTTGGTGATATGTCAAAAATCACCATCCAAGGAAAAGGAAGGATTCTCATTCGATTGAAGAATGGCGGACACCAATTCATCGAAAATGTTTACTATGTACCTGGGATGAAAGCAAATATTTTGAGCATTGGGCAATTGCTCGAAAAAGGGTACGACGTGCACATGAAGGGCCAAAGCTTGTACCTAAGGAATTCCGAAGGGAGGTTGATAGCCAAGGTACAAATGTCAAATAATAGAATGTTCATGTTAAAAATTCAGCACGACATGGCAAAGTGCTTGAAAGCGTGTTTTGAAGACGAGTCATGGTTATGGCACTTGAGGCTCGGCCACATAAATTTTGGTGAATTGAGGATGATGTCGTCCAAGAAGTTAGTGAGAGGACTACCTGTGATAAATCATCCTGATCAGATTTGTCAAGGATGTCTTGAAGGGAAACAACATCGACACTCCTTTTCGAAAGAATCTCTCTCAAGAGCGAAGAAACCGCTGGAGCTAATCTATACGGACATATGCGGACCTATCGAACCATCATCACTCGTAAATAATCGGTATTTTCTGACCTTCATTGATGATTTTAGTCGAAATACTTGGGTGTTTTTCTTGAAGAACAAGTCAGAGGCATTTACAACCTTCAAAAGGTTCAAGTCTCTAGTRYAAAAGCAAAGTGATTATCAAATTAAGGCAATAAGGTCYGATAATGGAGGCGAGTTCACTTCAACGGAGTTCCAGAAARTTTGTGAKGAGAATGGTATTCGWAAATCTCTTACCYTTGCTTATTCTCCACAACAAAACGGTGTCGCGGAAAGGAAGAATCGATCAATTATGAATATAGTTCGATGCATGTTGAAGAGCAAAGATTTGCCAAAAGAATTTTGGGCAGAAGCTGTGGAATGTGCTGTTTATTTGTCCAACAGGAGTTCGACAAGAAGTGTTCGTGATCAAACACCAGAAGAGAAGTGGAGTGGTTTCAAACCAAGCATTTCACATTTGCGAGTWTTTGGTAGCATTGCACATGCCCACATACCAGATCAAAACAGGAGCAAGCTTGATGCGAAGAGTCAAAAATATATTTTTGTTGGTTATGATCAAGCATCGAAAGGCTATAAATTGTATGATCCAGTTGAGAACAAAAGGAAGCTTAGTCGTTATGTCGTGTTCGAACGAAAAGGATTCTTAGGACTGGAGTACTCAAGATAAGGAGCAATATACATTTTACCCTTTTGAGTCTATTTCGAAAGAAGTCGAAGAAGAGCCGATGGAGCCCTTGAGTCCTCCATCGCCACCCCCATGTGATCAACCTTCATCGGAAAGCGAGAGTTCAAATAGCGGAAGACCTCAAAAGATAAGATCGTTGAGAGAGATTTACGAGATCAATCAAAATCCAAACTTGTTCTGCTTGTTTGCTGATACTGAGCCCATAAACTTTGAAGAGGCATCAAAGAGTCAAAAGTGGAAGAAAGCCATGGATGATGAGATTAGTGCAATTAAGAAGAATGAGACTTGGGAACTTTCTTCTCTTCCAAAAGGGCAACAATCCATTGGATTCAAATGGGTTTACAAGGCGAAGAAGAATTCAAAAGGAGAGATAGAACGATACAAGGCAAGGCTCGTAGTCAAAGGATACAGACAAAAGGCTGGAATTGACTATGATGAAGTTTTTGCCCCTGTAGCTCATTTGGAAACCATCCGTTTTTTGATCTCGTTGGCAGCCCAAAAGAAGTGGAAWATTCATCAAATGGACGTGAAGTCGGCATTCTTGAATGGAGTACTTGAAGAAGAAGTTTACATAGATCAACCAAAAGGTTACTTGTTACCGGGCCATGAGGGAAAAGTGTTGAAGTTAAAAAAGCATTGTATGGTTTGAAGCAAGGGCTAAGAGCTTGGTATAGCCGTATCGACCAAACTTTTATGGAGAAAGAATTTAAGAAATGCCCTCATGAACATGCCCTTTACGTGAAAGTTGATGATAAAGGTAACATGTTGATTGTGTGTTTGTACGTCGATGACCTTATTTTTACAGGAAATAATGAGGAGTGGTTTGTTGAATTCAAACAAGAGATGACTAAAGAATACGAGATGACAGACATTGGTCTAATGTCATACTATCTTGGAATTGAGGTGCATCAAAAGAAAGATGGGATATTCATTTCCCAAGAAGGCTATGCATAGGGGATTTTAAAGAAATTCAAGATGGAGAAATGCGTGCCGACTAATATTCCAATTAATGTTGGGACCAAACTTTCGAAGCATATAAATGGAGATCGTGTCGACCCAACTTTGTTTAAAAGCTTGGTTGGAAGTTTGCGATATTTGACTTGCACGAGGCCCGATATTTTATATGCAGTTGGTCTCATTAGTCATTATATGGAAAATCCTACAAAGTATCATTTCAAAGTGGTTAAACAAATACTTCAGTATGTCAAAGGTACGATCAATTTTGGGTTATTTTATCCAGAAACTGGAGAAATGAAATTGTTTGGATATAGTGATTACGACTGCGCCGGATATCCCGATGATCGTAAGAGCACGAGTGGTTTTGTGTTTTATTTTGGAGGATGTGCATTCACATGGTCATCGAAGAAGCAGCCAATAGTTACTCTTTCGACATGTGAAGCTGAGTATGTTGCTGCAACGTCAAGTGTTTGTCATGCTGTGTGGTTAAGGAGTTTGTTTAAAGAACTTCACCTTGATGACGTGGAATCAACGGAAGTATTTGTCGATAACAAATCAGCGATTGCACTAGCAAAAAATCCTGTTTTTCATGATTGTAGCAAACACATCGATACAAGGTTTCACTACATTAGAGAATGCATTGCTAAGAAAGATGTTCAATTTAAGTTCGTAAAATCCGAAGACCAAGTGGCGGATATTTTCACGAAGCCCCTCAAACGCGAAACTTTTGAAAAGTTGAGGCACAAACTTGGAATGCGAGAGAATCAAGTTTAAGGGGGATGTTAAAAGTTGAAGAATATATATATAAGCTAGATTCATGGTTAAATTAATGGATGTGACTTTTGATATAGTGTCCATTCATGAACATGTGTGTCCTTTCATATTTTTTGCCTTTACATGATTAGTTGTGTCTTTTCATTTATGTAGTTTAGTCTTATAAATAGCCATGTAAATTTTCATTTGCAAGCATGAGTTTTGTATGAGTTGTGTTTAAGAGAGTTCATTAATAATTGTGTGTTAATAAACAAGAGTGTTTATATAATTTTTCCGCTGCAATTTATTTTGAGCCCACACTTTCCAACATCCTTCCGCGGAGTATGCCGTTCATGGCGATCAATCGCCTCTTTCGACAACTTCGACACTGCAATCCCTAGGGTTCCATGGCTCATGTACGTTTCCAGCATAATTAAAGAAGAAGAGCCAGGAAAATATATTTACAAAAAATCTACCAATTTACACCACTTGTCCACGAACAAGGTTCACAAGATGCTCAACTTTTATCCGACGGATGCCAATAGGTACCTTTCTTGTGGAGGATGGATACTTTGTGTTTCCGATGGCAAAGGCAAAGGTGAGGTATGTTTGACACACCCGGTGTGTAGCCCTGTGAAAAAGATTGATGATGATTTTGTTGTTATGGTGATCTGGGGCTTGTGCTCTAACCGTTTGGGGTTTTCGAGGCCCGGAGACAAGTCATGGACCGTGATTGATGGTGGCGGCTCGTTTTCAGACATTCTGTATCACGATGGCAAGTTATACGCGGTGAATTCTAACAAGGCGGTGGTGGAATGTGATATCCCCTATATATTAATTCAAAATCCTACTATCCTATGTGTCTGCTTCCCATGCTTTGTTAGCTTTGGAAAAAATCTTGGTGCTTCGGTGTCATCCGAGCCTAATATTAACCTAATTTAGTATTTTTTTTTCTTTTTATATATTTACATACTTTAATACTTTCATAATATTATACTTTGCCTAATTCAATATTTTTCTTTTATTACATCTTACCTACTATAATACTTTCTTTAACATATTTTGTCCAATTCAATATCTTACTTTTATTCTTCTAATATAAAAATATAAAGAACTTATATCTAATTGGAAAAAATATATATAAGTTGAATTAATTTTTATTTACAATAAAAGTTGAAATAATTTTATTATAATTCTAAATATTTATATAAGAAAAACATGAGTTATATAAAGTTATTACAAAAGGGAAATAAATATAAAAATATAAACTTAAGGTTTTTTCATCTAATCCCAATATAATAAATTGAAAATAATATTAAAAATATATATGAAAAACTATTGTTACACCAACAAAAAACAAAGTGAAAAAAAAAAAGATAACATAATACTAATACTAATAATAAATTATTATGCCTAGAAAAATAAATATTAAATATATTCTAAATCTTTTTATCTAATTCAAATATAATGCATTGATACATATATATTATATATCTGCACGAACAAATTAGTATCTTACGCAAAAAAAAAAAAGAAATAAAATAATATTACATATACTACAAGTTAGATGCACGATATTTTTTCAATAGAATTATCAGTGTCTTATAAATTTAATATTTTATATCACATATTCACATGTAACACGCGGGTGTTGTATATTTTACATTTATATTCTAAATCTTTTTATCTAATTCAAATATAATGCATTGATACATATATATATATATAAACAATATATATACTA
>BMAC01000082.1:1378163-1390707 GCA_014905375.1 Phtheirospermum japonicum | reverse complement strand
AGGAACGCTGACGGCTTAGCCGTCAGCGTATATATATATTTATTTTTTTAAAAAAATATATGCTGACGGGTTGACCTTCAGGATCCTGACGGCCATGACCGTCAGCGTATATATTATTATTTTTTTAAATTAAAAATTATTTCCTGACGGTGAGAACCGTCAGGATCCTGACGGCCATGGCCGTCAGCGACGCCAAAATGATATACTGACGGGCAATGCCCGTCAGTATAGTAAAGCGGGATAAACTCCCGCTTATTCGCTGACGGTTTACTGGCGCCCTCTTTTGCTGGAGGCCATGGCCGTCAACAAAGCCGCCAGCATTGCTTTCCGCCAGTAAGTCCGCCAGCATTGCTGACGGCTTTTTGGCCGTCAGCATAGCCGTCAGTATCGCCGAGTTTTTTTGTAGTGATGATAACTTATTCAACATTTTCCTTTTTCCTTGGGTTAATTTGTGTAATAACAATGCGGACATTGCTTACTTTTGTTTGTAGGGGAGGGGGGAGTCGCATTATGTATGCATAGTCATTTAGGTAGAATGGTTCTGTGTGAGTCTTTCTTTGTGACGACGTGCGTATCAACCAACTATTTTTGTCAACGTTTGTTGAAATCATTCCCATGCTTATTTGTGTTTGTACTGGCTTGCCTGTCAAAATCATGTATTATGTGATATGTCGTTGGAGTCTTTTGAGCTTGTTTAGTGCAAAAATTTTCAAAAACTACATATATATAAAACAACACTTAGTCGTTAGTAATTTTGCGAAGCTTTTTAAAACTCGATCACCTTGTTTTCAAAAGTTTGAATAAAACCCTAGTAAAGAGCCTTGTGTGTTTATCAACATTTCATGCTTTGATTCGATAAGTGTTTTGAGAAGTCTCTAAAGTTGCATGTGTGCATTTGGTGTTGGAAATGACGATAGGCACATATAAAACCTATTTTCGGCTTTATTCATAAATAAAAACCACTAAAAATCCCTAATGAGCCCCCTTGAGCCATTATTCCGTCTCTTTATTAGCCACGAGTGTAGTTGTAGCTCTTATTTCGTTAAGTGTGTGAGATGAGAGTTTATTTATCATTGGTTTATTGAGATATGAGGATTTCAGGGTGGAAATTAGTGGGATGCTATTATAAAAAAAAATGAAAAGGAAAAGAAAAAAAAAGAAGAGAAAGAAAGAAAGAAAAGTAAGAAATATAAAAAAAAAAAAATGGAAATTAAGAGTGCTTAAGTTTAAAAGAGCATCCAGATGTTAAAAATAAATCCTATTTATAAAGGCCAATATTCGGGTTTTGGGGTAAGAAATAGTATTGGCTATAAAAGGCTAAAAATAAAGGTATATGGTTCTTTGGGGAGAATGAGGAGCAAAATTATGCTCTATGCCTAAAATTTTAGATTGAGTGAGTTATTGATTGCGTTTGTTCGCAAGTTAGCCACACATCGTTATATATGACATACCTTACCAAAGAGCCTACATTACAACCCTAGAAATTCCTAATCTGACTCTTGATTAAATGTGCACACATATGCAATGTACGAGTCTTTTATTTTCACGAGTCGTTGAATGCATTTTTGTTGATCCGAGCGTATACACTTACCTTTTGAAAAACACGAGCAAATGAGTGCACAATGATATATTTCCCTTTTGTGAGGATGCATTCTTTCGATTTCAAGGTGAAAAGGTAACACGAGCTTAGCTTAAGAATTTTCGACAAAAGTATTTATATTTGCAAAACTATATTTTATGCACAACATGACTCTTTTATTTAGCTTAAGAAATTTTGTGTTCCTTTCAAAATTAAAATCCAATTAAACAGTGCGCGTCTACTTTTGAAAGGGTTTTAGTTCGCCCGCAAGAGAACGGAGTCACTTGTAAACTTGGCAAGTTAACTCGAGTCGATCTCTCGAGTAAGACTAATCGAAAGTTGTTTTCGTGTTTGCTTTTACGAATGAGAAAATAATAAAAAGCTAATCTAAACACTCGGATAAAAGGGTTTTGAGAGTTGTAATAACTAAACGATGATTTATACTACGAGCAATTTAAAACTAATCTTGCAAAGAGAGCATCAATCTTTATGCAAGAACAACTAATATTTATAAAAGTTTTAACAACGAATTCTAAAACGAGATTGAAAACCTTTTTAAATGATTAATAAAACGGGGTCTAGGACCTTTTTAAATGATTAATAAAAAATATCCTCAATATTAGGGGAGATTAGCCATATGTCATGTTAAAGAAAAAATATGAAATGCATATATCATGGTAACCAAAAATATGAAATACATAAATATAATACTCGCAAAGTTTAAAGCAAACATGAAGTTTGTAGCGAAAACTTGCATTTTTTTATTACTAACTATAAGGTTATCAGTGATTTTCAAGTTTAAAGGCTCAAACTTGAAAGTTATATAAAATCTAATAAGAGGATTAAGATGGCATACCTGAAGCATGGTAACGATTGATTCAAATATTCATACTTTATATGGAGCATTATTTGTGATGGTCTTCTTAAATGTTATACTCCAGTAGAGTAAACAAACATTACAAATCATAAACCCTTGAAGAGACTAGGGTACCTGATGATAATTCTAAAACAAAGAGATTTCGATAAGTTATGTCTATATATTCTGGATCAAATACAATCAATAAGAAATTTAGTCAACTATATTTATACTCATGAGCTCAATGATATCCAGGATGATACTTTGAATTAATTAAAAGTTATTGACACAATTGTTTGGCCAAGATTGAATATGCAATCTTGTAGATTGCTATATGTTGGACTAGAAGTTCATTCATATAAAATATGTTGTAAAAATAATATATAAATAAGGATTTATACTACAAGCACATTCTTGTACGTTGTGGAAGATATTGAAACTTGATTCAGCTGATAATATAGAACAAAATCAAGAATGAAATGAGATTCTAGAAGGATTTTGATATGTTTGAAGCATATTTGTAACATCCTTTTCAATCCAGAGAAAGGCACACATGCTGTCAGTTAATATGATGAGATATGCACTGCACTCTTTTTCCATTAACTGAGGTTTTTTTCTATTGGGTTTTCCCAATAAGGTTTTTAACGAGGCAACATTATGAGCATATTCAAATAATAATATACTCTTTTTTCTTCAATCGAATTTTTCTCGTGTTTTTTCTTAGAAGGTCTTGACGAGGCATATTCTTTGCATAATAATGATGTATAAACATCAACATATGGCATAAACTTATGAAGATTTAATAAATCATATTATATTTCAAATTTTGAAGATAGATAGATGATACACTCGATAACTACTACCAATTGAAGTCACGGTGAGCAGCTATCCTATTTTTCCTTCGATGTTTTGTCCCATAGAAATCTTCTAGTAAAGTTTCAATGAGACAACACTTGAACACTATAAGTGTAAAAGGATATATTTTGTGTATCCCACAACTTCTATGTGGCTACATAAAAGGTGAAGAAGAAAAATATATATTCCCCATCTTCTAAACACAATATCTCCAAAAGAGTGACAACATCGATATCTAACAAATTCGCTCAAATGATAATTTGGCGGACTTATTCAATAAAACATTGCCAAGATCATTGTTTAAAAAATTTGTACACAAGATTGATATGCCTCAACTCAAAGATCTACATTGAAGGTTTTCGGGTGAAGTAACGTTGTACTCTTTTCCCTTTGACAAGATTTTGTCACATTGGATTTTCCTGACAATATTTTAACAAATCAGCATTATTCAAGGGGTTGTATTATAGTCAAGCCCTAATTTTGTACCTATAAATAAGAGGTTCTAATTTTCATAATAAAATTACTCAATATCTTCCTTCTTCACATATCCCACTATTCTCTCTATTTCACACACACACACACACACACACACACACACACACATATATATATATATATATATATATATGAAATGTTTTCTACTCAATTATATTACGACTATAATTGCAAATATATAAGAATCTAATGTCAAAGTCCAAGAAGAATAGAATATCTCAATTGTACTTTTTGAATGCCAAAGAAAAAAAAAAGAACTGGCTTCAATAAATTGTGAGAGTTCTTTTGCCCAATTAAATTATATTTGACGAATTACCTCGATCAACTAGAAACAATTGGGTGAATATTCGTGTCCATATATATAATAAATTCGGGAAATTAAAAGAAAAAAAATGGATTTCAACGTAAAATCATACAACATGAAAAATATTAGACGACAATAAAAGAATATAGGGGAAAAAACGTGTTCGATTATAAAACAACTACAGAATATGTCATGAAACATTCTATAAGATATTTTAGATAAAGAAAATTCAAAGAAAAAAACCCTTCTATAGATATATAAAGTCTATATAATATATATTTTGCATCCAAAAACTAGCCTAGAATTAGATTTACGTTTGATTTTGGAGCTAAATAATCTTTTGGAATTAAATATACTCACTCTTGTAACTTGCTATCAAGGGTAATATTAATGTGTTCAAACTTCAAAGTAAAGACCCAAGACCAAATTAAACTCATTCTAGCAAATTAATTAATCTCATTTACACATTCTTTCCCCAACCTTATATATAAATATGTGAGGGATATGTATTCAAACCACTCAGCTTAAGCTCTCGAAACCTTCTCCCTTTCCTCTCAATTCTTCTCAAGTATCCTTATATAAATATTTAAAAAATCAAACCTCACATTTTGTGTAATTAATCTACAATGAGTTTGTTGCTTGTGATTTTGATGGGGTTTTTGTGCCATTCTAATGCTCACACATTTTATGTTGGTGGGGACGATGGTTGGAAACTTCATCCCTCGGTTAGCTATAGTCGTTGGGCTAAAAGATATCGCTTTTTGATCAACGATGAACTTGGTACGTTCTTTTGCTTATCTCACTCTTCATACGATGTAACATTGTGAAAAGCATGCATGAGATCTTGAATTGAATTTATAGTGTTTAACAATGCACATTTTTTTGTTGCTGTTGTCTTGCAGTATTCAAGCACAAGACAGGCCATGATTCAGTGCTTGTTGTAAACCACAATGACTACTCCAAATGCAACAAGGAAAACCCCATAAAAGCTCTAAAGGGTGGTGACTCATTAGCATTCAAGTTAGAGAAATCAGGCCCTTTCTTCTTCATAAGTGGCCATGACCAAAACTGTGAGAAGGGCCAAAAGCTCAACATCATAGTCCTTTCTCCACATCATCACAACATAGCTCCATCTCAACCGTCCAATCGAAGCGCTCCCCTTCAACCACCATCCTCCGCCCCTAAAGCTCCTGCTATTCATCACTCGCCAACCCCATCCCCTTCTCCGGCAAGTCAAAAGCCCCGCTCACGCGCCGCCAGTCCAGCCGCCGTCCTCATCTCCGGTGGCCAAAACCCAGCTCACGCGCCGGCGGTCAAGCCACCGTCTATTCCTCCCTCCCCATCTCCTGTGGCTAAAACCCCTACACAATTGCCGCCAGTCAAGCCACCGTCCTCGTTCTCCGTCCCCATCTCCGGCAACTAAAGCCCCTACACAATTGCCACCAGTCAAGCCACCGTCTCATTCTCCGTCCCCATCTCCGACGGCCAAAACCCCAACACACGCGCCGCCCGTCAAGCCACCGTCTATTCCCCCCTCCCCATCTCCGGCGGGCTAAAACCCCTACACAATTGCCACCCGTCAAGCCACCGTCTCATTCTCCGTCCCCATCTCCAGCGGCCAAAAACCCCTACACAATTGCCACCAGTCAAGCCACCCGTCTCACTCTCCATCCCCATCTCCGTCGGCTAAAAACCCTGCAAACGCGCCGCCAGTCGAGCCACCATCTCGTTCCCGTCCTCATCTCCCGGCGGCCAAAACCCCGTCACACCCCACTGGACCAAATCCTCACACTCCATCTCCGTCCCCGGCGGCTTAGGTTCCGACTCGCGGCCACCATTGGTTTTTGTGGCGATCATCATGATTTCTTTCTGCAGGCGTTGTTTGAGTTTTATAGTTGAAGTCTCCATTTCGTTTTTCTGTTTTCTAATTTGTTGTGTTTTCAATATTTGGTATTTCTTTTGTTGTTCTTGTTTCAATTTAAGTTGGAATTTCTTTGCTCTAGGGCAATTTCTACCTTTTTATGCGAAAATTTTGTCATTTTAGTTTTGACTATAAATTTTAGTTGAAGTTTGATCTGGCTACACAAAGTGACAAAGCACTATTTAGATTAAATAAACTTGATTTTATCCTAATCAATCAATTCAAACTAAACAAAAGAATAAAATAAAACGAAGACGCCCAATCATTAAAGGCCAGAGTTTGATACGAAATAGCTCTAACTTATTCTTTTAGCAATTTTTATTTATTTACAGATATTATGTTTGCAGTTATTGAAACACTGAAACTCTCTCGCTAATTTTCACATGCATGTTGGAAAATTTTAAAGAAAATTATGCAATTGTCTTTAACCTTTTTAATCTAAAATGGTGTTTGAATAAAGAGATTAACGGCGAATTACTTGATTTTTTTTATAAATCGGTCCCGAGAAATGTATCTATCCAAGGAAATGAGAAAAAAAAAAAAAAAGAAGCAAAAATATACAATTGAAATCTTGAAATGACAAAAAAAAAAAATCTAATTACATCACTAAGAACATTTTTATTACGGACAAATGACAAAGTATTCCCGGATTGTGAAATTATATTTCTTAGCCAATGTATATAAGTAATTCATACAGGCGCACCTTACACATTACCATAGCTTTTTTAATGTGAAGGCCATTTTTAACTGACCATTTTGTTCATTTTATGTCAAATTATATTTGAAAATTGAATACTAATATATTTTTATATTGTATTTAATAATATTTAATTATGTAATTATAAAATATTATTATTTGATTATTAATTTTAAAACAAACTAGTATTCCATATTCTGAATCCTAAATCCGGCATTCTAAGTCCTAATCCAAACATGCCGCAAAATCTCATAACTTAACAATTTGTGTTAATACCCATAAATACTTTTTTATGTCATAAAATTGTAAATATTATTTTTAGAAACTATTTTATTGTTATTATTTATAAATATTTCTTATATCTTATAAGAAAAAACACATTTCAAACCTTTATTAAAGAAAAAAAAAAGATATCTCGAATTAATCTCTGGGTCAATGTTGGGTCAACTGATTTGGTGTCGAATCACTAATAAAAAAGGTGCCTAGTGACTTTGCTAGGCGTCGACGAGTAATAAAACAATGCTTATAATTTTAGATTTCGTTGCATGATAAAAAAAAAGGAAAATTATATATTACATTCATTTAATCATATCCCATATATTTAATATAATTGATTGATTCTAATATATAAAAATCGAAATGATTTAACTATTAGAATTACATTGGGAATGGTAAGGTACGGTAGATCTTCCCGAAAGAAGATTTATTAATAAATTTATAATTAAGTTACCATAAGGAATATTAAGAAATATTAATGCTATTAACCCTATCAATTAATTTTATTATTTATTATTTTTTACTACGTTATTTATTAATTTCATTGTACTTTTAAGATAAAGGAATCCATTGTACAAATATTTGTTTTTAAATTATTTTTAGAGAAACTGAGTACCCATCCTTTCATTCAAAAATAATATTTGACCGATGTGTCGTCCAATAATATTACTAATGATTGTCACTTCTCTTTCCTTTTAATTATCATATTAGCACAAACTTGCTTATATTTTTTAAATTAAATGGGATAAAGTTAGAATAAATTGGTAAAAATTCTAAAATAACAATTAATTTATAACAAAATGAAGTCTCTAAAATAATATTTAATATGAATTGTGGTAATATTAATATGTTAATGTGCAGTTACGTGCAAGTTGAAAGACACCATTTACAGTTAACCGTGTGCATCGAATTTGAGGGAAGTAATAAAATGTGGATTGACAGAGGTTCTTCGCCAAAAATAGTAAAAAATCAAACAAAGTTGTCAAAATAAATAGGTAAAATTGCAAACTAGTCCCCTAATTTCATGTCATCGAATTTCAATCATCAGAATCAAATGTGATTCTCATGCAGGGGCGGAAACACTGCCAAACATACCTGGCTATAGCCGGGGGTGGCTCAATATATTTGTCTAGTTAGTCCATTCATTTTTAGGTATAAATTGTAGTCTAATTACAAATTAGTCAAAAAGTCTAAAAAATGAATAAAGTAGCCCACTAAACTAAGCCCAAACTAACAAATAGATTAATTAAAGGACTTTTATTTTTCGAATTAAAAGTCATAACTATCGACAATTAGGTCCTTGTCCCTTTCTTTAAAAAGAATTAGAACAAAATAAAGATTAAATAATGAAACATTAACTTATTTTCATTTCTTATTTAGATTATTCAAATGTTAATTATTAATTAGGTTATTCTAATATCAAATCAAAATAAAAAGATGAGAAGTAATATATTCTATCATCTTTGCAATGGTGAAATCTCAGAAAATTATCTATACTTCCATTATTATCAAAGCATCGAGCTCTTTATTATTATTATTTTGAATTCAATATTCCTGTTATGCTTATTGATTCCTTTTTTTTTTTTTTGAATTCTCTATACTTCTATTATTATCAAAGCATCGAACTCTTTATTATTATTAATTTGAATTCAATATTCCTGTTATGCTTATTGATCCCTATTTTTTTTTATTTTTTTTGAGACATTTGGTGATAATGTAAGAAAAATATTTAATGTTTGTGAGGGGTTATATGAGTTGTTGGGAATAATGAGTGGATCAAATTACTGCAAAATACTTTTTTCTATCATTCTCGTGTTGCAGTCAAATATTATTCATTTTGAAAAAAAAAATAGCTCGGGTTATTTCAAAATCCTAGCTCCGCCACTGTTCTCATGCATAAGTAATAAGACTATTTTCACTGGTGCAAAAACAGCTTTTAAGAACGTCTGTTTTTGCACATTAAGAACGCCCTGCTGAGGCGTTCTGTATGGAGCTGTTCTTGAAAGTCTGACATTTAAGAACGCCTTATCAGGGCGTTCTTGAATGTCAGACTTTTAAAAACGTTTTTCAGAGACGTTCTTAAAAAGAATTTCAGCCGTTCTAGAAAGTCAGTTTTGCATTTCGCCCGTTCTGGAAAGTACTTTCCAGAACGTCCTTTTTTAAGACGTTCTGGAAAATATACTTTCTAGAACGTCCATTTTTTAGGCGTTCTTGAAAGTACACTTTTGAAAACGCCTTAAAAATGGACGTTCTGGAAAGTATATTTTCCAGAACGTCTTAAAAAAGGACGTTCTGGAAAATGTACTTCGAGAACGCCTAAGAAATGGACGTTCTGGAAAGTACACTTTCGAGAACGTCTGAAAAAAGGGACGTTCTGGAAAGTATACTTTCGAAAACGCCTCTAAAAACAGCGTTCTGGAAAGTATACTTTCGAGAACGCCTCTATAACAGACGTTCTTGAAAGTATACTTTTCAGAACGGGTTTTTGAATAACCGTTCTAGAAAGTAATAAAAAAWTTWAAAAAAATTAAATGAAAGCAGGCCAACAAATACATCAAATTTCATAGATTCACTTTTCCAGACCTGCTCATACAAGTTTATTACCTATTTAATTCAAAAAACACATTTCATTTATATAATCTAAAGATCAAACAACACATGACATTAATRACAATAATATACAATTACCAAATATGAAGATGCTCTMAGAGAAAAATAAACTTAGAAAAARAATAATACTATTTGTTGACTGCTAAAAGWATAATACTACTGCACCATTAATGTACAACATCGTTCCATCTATCCTTAGCAAAGCACCATAAACACACAACACACATGCATGCACCATATATACTATACAGTGCTAAAACCATATTATTCCGCAGTGTGTGTATGAGAGAGAGATAATCTGTATAGACGAACCAGATAAGGGATTCCCATCTTCCAGTTCTCCGGTAGAAGGTGACCCCTTGATACTCCGAGAGCGGGGCCCACGCCTGCTCTTCTTCACGTGAGGCTGTTGTTGTGGCACCGGATTACTCGCCGGCAACTGCGCCTTGTAAATCCCCAATTCTACCCCCCCTGCCGTCTGGAACCTCAGGCGCGGACAGGTTCAACCAAAATTTAGCGGATTGCCTGGTCAGGATCTGGACCGGGCCTCTGCCACGAGAGTGGATCTTATCGTCCACCATGTGCTTCAGACGCTGGTAATAAGTTGGCCCGAGAAATATCATTGATGTCAGTATACGGCTCGTGTGGCTGTTGTACATTTTTTCGTAACCGCGCATTTGGTAACCACATTTGTGAAGAGTGTTACTAATGTTATCCACCTGAAAGAAAAACATTGGTAAACTGTGAGTTCTTGAGAATTTCGTAGCCTAGAAATTAGAACACTCACTAGAAGAAGTGATTGTGGCCTTTTGGCTTGAAGATAATCAGTTTTTAGTGTTTCTAAATGCCATTTACATCTTCGACTTAAGCATGATTTAATCAGAATCCAAAAGTAGGGGAGAAGAGAAGTGCTTTCAAATTTCTGTTTGTTTGTTTGTTTGTTTTTCTTATTTATTTTACACTAAAGATCGCCGTTGTAGGTCCCACGAGAGAGCCTGGATGACATCACTCTAGATAGGAGTGACAAGTTGACACCCGTAATAACAAAAAAGTGGGGTGAACCCCAATTGTATTTTTTTTTAAACATCACACAAGTTCACTATTTTAATTTTATTTTTTTAACATTATTAGGATGGACACGGGCTAAGCCAGAAGGAATTAAAAAAAACATATAAATCCACTATATATATATTTTTAATTCTTTATATATTTTTTATATATATATTATTTTATTTTAATAATATTATTAATTGGGCCCACCGAGCAAATTTCCTGGGTCCGTCACTGATCCAAATATGTTTTTCTTTTCAGTATAAAATGAGCTTTGTCAGCTAAATTGCAGTACAATAACCGTAAAAAGAAATTACCTTCAAGGACTTCAGCAGATACAAACACGATGAGGCCTGAGCAAACGTATTGCAGCACAGAATATGGGATTATAAAGTGGAAGCTGAAAAGTATGCCCAGGAAGACCACAATTTCAGATGCCAATAATATTTGCCTGCAAACAGAGATCAATTATATAAGTTGATGATCTGCGATAACAATGATTCAATATAGAAGACACTTTCTCCCATCACAAAAAACAACCTGTTTTGACTATAGAGAAGTTTATTAAGAAAAAGAATGCTTAATCATTTACATATATGAACACATTATCAAACCATTTGAATCATATTTAGATAATCTCTATAAGTAAAATACTCTATAAACAAAATAGATGGCACATCTCATTAAACAGTTTGTGCGCATAATGTATTACACAACATTCATAAGACTAAATTGCAATTTATTTAGAGGCATTTTCTTGTCAAACCACCTAAAAACCATTAGGAAAGCCCAAAACTAAATTTTAAAATAATTAAAAATAACAAAAAAAATCCTTAAACCCCCTAAAAATCAAGAAAACCTTAAGAAAAACTAACCTATAAAAAACTAAAAAGAAAAACTGAAAAACAAAATTTTGGGCCCCAACTAATGGAATGTACTCCGATAGGCGGTCTGAAGCAGGTTTTTTGTCATTTATTTACTAGGACCTATCAAAGAGACATTGTTTGACATAATATAGATACGAGACCTGGAATTGTACATTAGTAATTACCTGTCCTCATACATATTGCTTATGTAACTCCCAGCGACAATGTTCACTGGAAGAACAGTTAAACCTACGCAAAAAAGAAAAATCAACACCGTGCTTGTAGTCCAACCAAAATAGTATGTCGTGACAACACTTGATTCCGAGAGTAAAACCTCCATAGCATATTTAAGCATAAAGTAAATCAACAATTGAACCTGCAAAAATAGATGCAAACCTTCATGAGACTACAAAAACACGACTCTCTCTATATATAAAAATCACACGTCTATTTAATTTTCAATTTTTTTTGGGTACTCTAAATACTAAAAACTGTAAAAAGTTCCAAAAACAATTCAAATCTCTCGATGTTATATGCTTACCTTTACCGAAGGTGTAAGTAATCTGTAGGCTGATCTTAGAGAGTTTGCTGGTCGACGAGATTCTTCCGGAGACTCTTCACTCACATCACATTCTTATAAATACCAACATTAACGATAAAGCATTTTCTTTTCTTTTTTAAACACAGTTTTAAGCAGACAAACTTACCCAACTCCAAGCAAAGAAAGCAAGTTGAAATGTATTCTGCAAAACAGAAGTAGTACACCAAATATAAAAATGCGTCTGTCATGACATGTTTAAAACTCTTTCATTTTGCAAATTTAGAAAAGAAAAAGCTTATTACCTCGAAAGAACGTGTATCAAGAAAAGGATTAATCCAGGAAGATTAAACCAGAACAAGTCATCACCAGGCTGAACCACCGGAGAGCCCTTGATTACATCTCCTCTCTCAAGAATTCTCATTCCCATTTTTGTTATGATTAACTATAGTTTTGCTCCTACCAGCAGAAGTATCTGCATATAACACATGTCAAAT
>BMAC01000082.1:1331302-1376838 GCA_014905375.1 Phtheirospermum japonicum | reverse complement strand
CCTGTGAACTCCTTCTATGCAATAACCAAGAAGCCTCACTAAGTTCTTATGTCGAACATGACCGATTGCCTCTACTTTAACTCTAAACTCCTTTTTCGCTTGGCCACTGCAATGCAAATTTTTGTCACTCAAACATAAATAAAAATAAATAAAAATATATGAAAAAAAACACTCACAGATTATTAAGAAGCTTCTTAACTGCCACGTCAGTCCCATTGACCAATCTACCCCTATAAACAACGCCATAACCACCTTCCCCGATAACATGATCCGCAGCAAACCGGTTCGTCGTGATCTCAAGATCCCTGAGTGTGAACCAGTGGCCCCTTAAGTTTATGAAAAATATAACAGTTAGCCCCTTAAGTTTAACACTGACTCGAAAGGGTATTTTCTGTGATTTTGCATCGAACTTTCTGGAGTAGTTTTTTTGTAATTAACCCAATATTTTTGTATCACAAATCATAGTCTCAAAGTTTTGAATACTACTTACTGGGAAGCCATAAGTGAACCAGTTGATGCTAAAAAACCTGAAAATTGTTCCCCTTAATAAAATGTTGGTATGTCTTACACTTGACCTGCAAAACCAGAGTAACAATGTAACAACCTTTGTGAAAGCAGATATGTTGTAAAACCTCAGCATCTATTTGATACACGTAATAGATTTCATCATGCCATTAAAATAAGACAAATAATAACTACTAAAAAAAGTCGATGCAGCATTTACCTCAGCTGACGAACAAAAAATGAGTTTTTGGAGGGAAGAAGCTGCTRGGCCAAACTGCCTTCTCTCATCGACATCATGAATTCCATGTCTTCTAAATCATTTTTTACACAAGAGAGCTGCAAAATATATTTCTCAATCGGCAATCATTGCTAAAATCCAAATTTTATCTTTGAATTCTTAATTTAAAGATCAACTAGTAAGGACATATCTTGACTAGTTCTCATTATTCCATAATAAAATGCTGCAAATAGCAGAATCATGACGCTATGACAGAATCAATCCAGCATATTATTTAATAAAAAAAAAACTCTAATTCTTCAAAACATCAATCTAGGGATMACCTAAAAAAATAAATTATGAATTATGTGGCTACCAGAAACATGTTCCATCAATCATTCTGTTGATTTTGGATATCTTTATTACCATCATTTACAGAATAACCAAAATAAATTAAAAACTCCACAAACTATGAATGTATAAATTCCARAGTAAAAGGCAGACAAGAATACACATAAAAAAATTAAGTCAACAAATGCGTATCATTTATAGTTCACTTCATAAAACCCACTTTTATCATCAAATATTGAAGAAGAAAAAAAACCGCCACAATCTGACCAGGAAAAAAAAAGAAAAGAATAATGGAGCCCAATATTACTTGAAACTTGTGATTCTGAGGAAATTATTGAGCCTCGTCGAAATTTATACTCTTAAGCCTCTGCATAAACAAAATTTAACGGGAAAGGCTTCGTTGAAATTATTGAGCCTCGTTGAAATTTATATATTTGACTGGGTGTAGGGAAGGATTGTACAACCCGAATTGAACGGGAAAGGGCTCATATGACCATAGCCTAGGATCTAGGTATTATACAGGAGCGCTTACTCGTCTTATGTCTCCTGACGACCGTGTCTTCTATCGCCGGCCGGAATTTTGCCTATTTTCCCAAAAGGGGATCGGACCTCGCGATTTGAATTGGAATCAATTGGGATGCGATTGATGAAATTGATGGCCGTGGTAGTACCTACAGCAAGTGTCGAAGGTCTGTGAGGGTGGAGTTCAACCAGAGAGCCGCCGGACGAGAAATCGCCATTTTTCCCCCAAAAGGGGATCGGCGCTCAAAATCGCAAGGGGGTTTTGCTTGTTCGAATTGGGGTTGATGTGAGGGTAGGAAGGTTGAGACCATCAGAGGTAAGGCTCCATTAATCCGGTTAACCGGCACCGGAGATGATGAAGTTTCGAAATTTTTTGAAGAAATTGGAAGAAAACGGGGAGCAGGCGAGCGGGGAGATGAAAGGTGTGAGGGTTTTTTTCGGGCGAGCGGGGGGATGAAAATGAAACGGATATTGATTAATTAAAGATAAATTTTAATCCGAAACGTCCTTGAGAGGGGCGTTCTTAATAGTACAACACTCAAGAACATCTTTTTTAAAGACGTTTTCGATATTTAAAATACGAGAACGTCGTTTTTAAAGACGTTTTCGATATTTAACATACGAGAACGTCGTTTTTAACGACGTTCTGGATATCAAACATACGAGAACGTCTTTTTAACGACGTTCTGGATATCCAGTATACCAGAACGTCTTTGAAAAAGACGTTCTCGTATATGACACTTTTATTACAGAAATATCACCGCCTGACATTTAAGAACGCCGTCTCCTGAGGCGTTCTTAAATCCCCGTTCTTGAATCCTGTTTTTGTACTAGTGTTTGCAGACATCGAATTTTATGGGATTATTTTTAGTGCAGAAACAACCTTTTGGAACGCTCGAAAAGTTGATCTATAAATGTTCTCGACCCATTCTAGAAAATATTTACTTGTAATAGGTTTACAAATATAGCTTTTAAAAGGTATGATTTGAATAACAGGTTTAAAAATCCCTTCTACAAAGTTAGATTTCCAAAACGGGTTTATAAGACTCCTTTCTAAAATGTATGATTTCTAGATAGAAAGTTAGCTTTCTAGAACGAGTCTTAAGAGATTCGTTCTAGAAAGTAGTAAAAAAATGAAAATGAAAGATGGATCCAACAAAATGCACCCAAATCATCATATTATACATATATTAACTAATTCACCAACAATTAATTTAAAGGTCGTCAATTATGCATGCAACTATAATACTTCAAATAGGTGTTACACGGCGTCTTTATCGAAAAGAAAAAGTCTATGTTTACATAGCTCTGAAACTGACACTGAACTTATTTGCAAAAAATGAAAATATAAAGTGTCATGCACTATTCGTATATTTATGTTCATACAATCGTAAGATTTAATATCTAAATATTATTACTTTAGACATCCATTTAGTGACTTCTATAAGGCAACAATTCTTATATATGACCACTACATATATTTTCATTATGTTAGAAGAACAACTTCCTCTATACAATTCAAACCACACAGCTCACCAATCGCTTGAGGCCATTGTTCTTCTGGGATGGAAAGCTTCTCACATACCTCAATGGTTGTTGATTCTGTTCCTGCACTTTAATCAGATTTTATGAGTAGCCATGCATGTCACATACATGCATGGCCATGTTCCTAAGTCTGCAAATAAATCCAAGAGCACCTCAGCCACAAGTTTGTTCAACACATGCACCTCAAACCCTAATGCACAAGATGGAAACGACTAATTTTGTCTTCTTGCCTTGATACAGCTATGGGTGTACAAATCAATAGTAGCCCTACACGTGTATAGTCTAGATTGCTACCTAATGATTATATGTATGCGGCTTGTTCCTCAGAATATTGTATCAAGTGATGTGTGTTTCAATAATATAGAAAAAGGCTTTACCTTTCCTGTTTTGAGCTTACAGCTTTTATCACAAAGCTTAAATGTTTCTGATCCTTTTGCTTCTTCTATATGGTATCAGAGCAAGCATTTAATTGCTTGTCTCTGAACCATCTGCATCTTTTCCTTTTTGCTACCTTATTTTTTGATCTACTCAGCAACCATGGCTCAACCTTTTTCTCTTAATGCACAAACAAATGTCCCTACTAATCCTGAACCGATTATTCAATTACAAAGTCATCTCATTAGCATTAAATTGAATAATAGTAATTATCTGATGTGGAAACAGCTGGTCCTCACAGCTGTTAGAGGATATGGTCTCTCGGAATTTCTCACTGGGACCTGCATTATCCCAGAACAATATATTCCAAGTTCATCTGAAGGAGAGCTAACTCCTAATCCAGCATATTCAACATGGATAAAACATTACTTTCTTCACTATCAGAGAGTGTCTTGGTTAATACATTGGGATTGACCTCATCAAATGAGATCTGGGAAGCTTTACAAACCATCTTTGCAAATGAAAGCAATGCAATATAGACTGCAGCTCCAAACTATGAAGAAGGGATCCCTTACCATTAGAGAGTACATCAACAAAATCAAGTCTTGTTGTGACATGATTGCTGCTACTGAAGAACGAATCTCAGATCAAAGTCAGATTTTGCATCTTCTTTTAGGCTTAGGTACTGAATACAACCCAGTGGTGGTGTCTATAACTGCAAGAGCCACTCCTTGTAACCTCAGAGAGGCTCACTCTATCCTGTTAAGTTTTGAAATAGGCTTGAAACTGCTGAGACTATAGGAGCTGATCCATCTTTTTCTGTTAATCTCACAACAACTCAGTCACAAGGCAGAGGCAGAGGTGGTTTTTCAAGAGGAAGAGGTAGAAATTCAACCTTCATAGGAATAGGAGGTCGAGGCACTTATAGAGGAGATAGGACTAGGTGTCAGATTTTCCATTACAACAACCACACAGTTGATAAATGCTACTATAGGATGGATATTCATTTCAAACCTAACAACAGTCCTAGAGGTTATTCAGCTTCACCTTCAAAAACTTCTTATCCCAGTAGCAATAACTCTGCCAATCTGGCTAACATTGGAGGTCAAGATCTTATTTATGAAAGCAGTTGGTATCCTGATTCAGGAGCAACTAACCATATCACCTATGACATGAATAACATCAACTTAGCCTCTGAATATCAAGGAACTGATACTGTTCAAGCAGCCAAAGGTACAGGTATGACTTTTGCTCATTTTGGTGATTCTATAGTTGCTGATCAATCCTCTTTTCCTAAACCTACATCATCTTTTCATCTAAAAAATCTACTTCACATTCCTCATGTCATAAAGAACCTTATAAGTGTTTCACAGTTTGCTCAAGACAATCAGGTCTTTTTTGAATTTTATCCTAACTATTGTGTTGTAAAGGCCATCTCCACAGGAACCCCCCTTCTCAAAGGAACTCTTAAAGATGGACTATATATGTTCAAGCTCATTCCTATACAAGATCACTCCTCTGCTATATCTTATCAAGCACATCAGCCTGTTTCCCATCCTGCAGTTAATTATGTTGTTTCCAATAAAGTTCTTATTCTGCACACTTGGCATTGTAGATTCCTGTTGTTAGAAAAGCCCTGCAGAGATGTAATGTTTCTTTTCTTGATAATAAGAATGAATCTTTATGTTCAGCTTGTATGCAATCAAAGTCACATAAACTGCCATTTCCTAGTTCTCTTTCTGATCATTATGAAATGCTTGATCTAATCCATACAGATTTATGGGGACCATCTCCCATCAAATCCTTTCATGGTTTTAGTTACTATGTTAGTTTCATAGACAATAAAACAAGGTTCACTTGGATATATCTTCTGAAATTAAAATCTGATACTGCAAATGCCTTTATTCATTTCTACACTATGATACAAAACCAGTTCAATAAAAGTATCAAGATGGTCCAAAGTGATGGAGGAGGTGAGTTCACAGCCTTGTCTTCATTTTTTCTCCAAAAAGGGATAGTCCACAGAATTTCTTGCCCTTATACCCCTTAGCAAAATGGATTGGCTGAGAGAAAACATAAGCATATTGTAGAGGTTGGCCTTTCTTTGTTGTCTCATTCTCAAGTGCCAACTAGACATTGGGATGATGCATTTTTCACTTTTGTTTACCTCATTAACAGAATTCCATCTCCAAACACTCTGAACAAGTCATCTTTTGAACTTCTTCTGAAAAAGAAACAAGAATACTCTACTCTTAGAGTGTTTGGTTGTTTATGCTACCCTTACCTCAGACCCTACAATAACCAAAAGCTGCAATTCAGAAGCACCAGAAGCACTTTTTTAGGTTACAGTCCATCCCACAAGGGCTACAAAGTTCTTTTTCCAAATAACAAGGTAATCATCACAAGGCATGTTGAATTTGATGAACAAGTCTTTCCTTTTCATAAAGCCTCCAAATCAGAATCTGTATCACCTGTTCATTCTATTCCTCTTTCAACAATCCCAATAGCACATCCACATACTTTCCCTTCAATCTCATCACAATTAACCTCATCTCAACCCTCATCTCCCAATTCAGGAGATAATCATTCTCTGCCTCCCACCATTTCATCCACTCCTCCCAGCTCTTCACATTCTACATCACCAAATCCCTCTCCTTCTTCTACATCAACTCATCCTCCAACAATCCCTATTGGTCAGTTGTTTAAGATTTACCAATTGAGCATAGTCCCTCTGTTCCAAACACTACTACTAATGATCCATTGCAGGAACCAGACAAGTCACAAAATGTTCACAGGATGGTTACAAGAGCCAAGGCAGGCATTCATAAACCAAAGGTCTTTACAGTTCTCAAAGATCCTTTCACTGATCCCAAGAATCACAAAGAGGCTATGCAGGTTCCTCACTGGCATCAAGCTATGCAAAGAGAATTTTCTGCTCTCCTGAAAAACAACACTTGGAATGTCTGTCCCTTACCTTCTCACAAGCCCCTCATCAGCTGTAAATGGGTTTTTAAGGCTAATAAAAATGCATATGGGTCATTAGCAAGATGCAAGGCTAGATTGGTTTCAAGGGGCTATACACAGCAGGCTGGCCTTGATTACACTGAGACTTTTAGTCATGTAGTTAAACCTGCTACTATTAGGACTATTATTTCTATTGCTATCTCTAAATCATGGATTATAAGATAACTTGATGTGGATAATGCTTTTTTAAATGGTGATATTGACTCTGAGTTGTCTATGCAGTTCCCTCCAAGCTTTGAACACTGTGCACCTCCTAACATGGTTTGCAGATTGAATAAGTCCCTTTATGGTTTAAAACAGGCTTCAATAGCCTGGTCAAGCAAACTTGGGAGCATCCTCTTATCTCTTGGTTTCAGGACATCCAGAGCTGATCATTCCTTATTTTACAAAAATCAGAATGGATCAGTCATCTTAATATTGGCTTATGTGGATGATCTTTTGATCACATGCAATCACTCAGAAAAAATTCAATAGCTCATACTTTAGTTGAATCAGTGTTTTTCATTGAAGGATCTGGGACACATTAGTTTCTTTCTTGGTATTGAATTCATTCCTCACAAATCTAGATTTTTTCTTACACAGCAAAAATACATCACTGATCTCATAACAAAAGCTGGGATGTTGGGATGCAAAAGCTTGTTTACACCTATGATCAGTCATCCTTCTCTTTCTAGATATGATGGAGAACCTATGAATAATCCCAAGTTATATAGACAGATTGTTGGAGCCCTGCAATATGCAACTGTAACAAGGCCTTATATAAGTTTCAGTGTAAATAAGGTGAGTCAATTTATGCAGGCTCCATTTAACATTCATTGGAGAGCAGTGAAGAGAATCATCAGATACCTTTCAGGAACATGTTCTCATGGATTGAATTTCACATCAGGTCCTCATATCCATCTTACAGCCTTTGCTGATTCAGATTAGGCATCAGATTTAGATGATAGAAAGTCTACTTCAGGTGTATGTGTGTTTCTTGGCAGAAATTTGATCAGTTGGAGCTCAAAGAAGCAGAGCAAAGTTTCTAGGTCAAGCACTGAGGCTGAGTATAGAAGTTTGGCATCAGCAACTTGTGATGTAATCTGGCTGCAAGTATTGTTAAAGGAGCTCAATCTTTTAGATTCTCACATTCCCAAAATATGGGTAGATAATCAAGGAGCTATAGCATTAGCTCACAATCCTATTCAGCACTCAAGAACCAAACATCTAGAGCTGGATCTTCACTTTGTCAAAGAAAAGATCATGCACAAACAAATTCAAGTTCATCATGTTCCAGCACTGGATCAAACAGTAGAGATTCTCACAAAACCTCTTTCTAGTCAATTCTTCATGAGATTCAGGCACAAGCTTTCCATTATACCTTCATCCTCCCTCGAATTGAGGGGGCCTATGAGCAGTCATGCAGCCATACATGTCACATACATGCATGGCCATGTTCCTAAGTCTGCAGATAAAGCCAAGAGCACCTCAGCCACAAGTTTGTTCAACACATGCACCTCAAACCCTAATGCACAAGATGGAAACGGCTAATTTTATCTTCTTGCCTTGATACAGCTGTGGGTGTACGGATCAATAGTAGCCCTACACATGTATACTCTAGATTGCTACCTAATGATTATATGTATGTGTCTTGTTCCTCAGAATATTGTATCAAGTGATGTGTGTTTGAATAATATAGAAAAAGGCTTTACCTTTCCTGTTTTGAGCTTACAGCTTTGATCACAAAGCTTAAATGTTTCCGATCCTTTTGCTTCTTCTAAAGATTTAACCTCAACCTCAGCTCAATTCCACTCTGTTCGATAAGTTTGCTTTCGCAAAACAAAGTGAAGGAATTCCACAATCTAAACAAATCCAGTTGTCCGCAATAAATGTAAAGTTTATCCAATAAAAAAGGATGATTAAAAAAGTTAAATACATATAGGATACTTTATCTGCGCTAACATCTTCACTAAAGTCATTTTATCATGAATCACAGTCGCAATCAACCAAATTTAGAACTTAAAAAAAGATGTTTAGAGCTGATCATCAAGAGGATAAGACCTAGATTTATTGTTACCTTCTGGAGCTGCTCAATACAGGCTTTCAGTAGTCGCCCGAATAGATTGTGATTGATCATCTTGATTTAACGACCTCGTTTTCTATGGCAAGTTTCTCGTGTCAGTCAGTTTTCGCCTCGCCACACTTTGAGGGTTTGGTCCAGGTGCTCTGTGTGGAGTTTATTGCAAGATAAAAATATGTAAAGTACAAAACATTTAGCTTCAAGCACTCGCTTTTTGATTCTGAAATAGGAATATCGCCAGAAAAGCCAAAAAAAATAAGAAGTAAGTGGGATAATTCTATATAATTGATAAAAAATTGTAAGCCCTCTAGTTAGAAATGAAAAAAACTAATATTGTAACCAAATGTAAAGAAATTGGTTCAAATGAAAAAAAAAAAGAAGTAAGTGGGATAAAATTTAAATGGTTTATTTTAATATCAGAATAAACTAGGCCTCTTCGTTAGAAAGAATTAAATAAAAAATTGTTACTGACCTTTTCACCTTGTTCACCTTCATAACCATTGAACCCATCAGTTTTTAACAGAGTATATGACCTCTAAAAACAAATACTACAAAAAATAGTATTTAACCGAGGAAAAAATCCCTCGATAATGATAAAGAAAAACTTAGTAAAACCCTCCTCGCTAATATTTACAGAGGGGAAAATATTCCCTCGGTAAACATTTCGAAGGGAATACCGAAGGGTTTTTTCTTCGATAAATCACCGAGACTTGAATCAGATTACCTTCAGAAAAATTGAGGGGATGCCCTCGAAAAAACTAATATTGCCCTCAGTTTTTTCGAGAGCAGTATTCCCCTCATTTGTTTTTAAAAAAATATTATTGATCTCTATTTTTATTTGAAATACCCAAAAGAATTCACAAACTATAAACAAAATATGAAAAAAAATCATTAATAAACAAGCAAATGAATTAACTAAATTTCATCAAATTTACAATGATTCAATTTTATCAATAAAAAACTCATAAATATCAAAAGTTTATAAAAACATCAAATCTGCGGCTGGTGCAGTTGAAATCGAGCTAACAGTTCGGCCATTTGCTCGTTTATTCGCAACTAAAATTCATGTTGCTGCATATGTAATAGCTCAGACTGATTGTACCTTTCTTCCATTGCTTGTTGAGCTCGTCTCGTGGCCTCTAGCTCCTTCCTCTATGCCTGGAGCTGTATCAGAAGCTCCTCACCTAAGTCGTGTCGTGCTGGGAGTAGGAAGAACCGCTGCCTNCCTATGAGCAGTCATGCAGCCATACATGTCACATACATGCATGGCCATGTTCCTAAGTCTGCAGATAAAGCCAAGAGCACCTCAGCCACAAGTTTGTTCAACACATGCACCTCAAACCCTAATGCACAAGATGGAAACGGCTAATTTTATCTTCTTGCCTTGATACAGCTGTGGGTGTACGGATCAATAGTAGCCCTACACATGTATACTCTAGATTGCTACCTAATGATTATATGTATGTGTCTTGTTCCTCAGAATATTGTATCAAGTGATGTGTGTTTGAATAATATAGAAAAAGGCTTTACCTTTCCTGTTTTGAGCTTACAGCTTTGATCACAAAGCTTAAATGTTTCCGATCCTTTTGCTTCTTCTAAAGATTTAACCTCAACCTCAGCTCAATTCCACTCTGTTCGATAAGTTTGCTTTCGCAAAACAAAGTGAAGGAATTCCACAATCTAAACAAATCCAGTTGTCCGCAATAAATGTAAAGTTTATCCAATAAAAAAGGATGATTAAAAAAGTTAAATACATATAGGATACTTTATCTGCGCTAACATCTTCACTAAAGTCATTTTATCATGAATCACAGTCGCAATCAACCAAATTTAGAACTTAAAAAAAGATGTTTAGAGCTGATCATCAAGAGGATAAGACCTAGATTTATTGTTACCTTCTGGAGCTGCTCAATACAGGCTTTCAGTAGTCGCCCGAATAGATTGTGATTGATCATCTTGATTTAACGACCTCGTTTTCTATGGCAAGTTTCTCGTGTCAGTCAGTTTTCGCCTCGCCACACTTTGAGGGTTTGGTCCAGGTGCTCTGTGTGGAGTTTATTGCAAGATAAAAATATGTAAAGTACAAAACATTTAGCTTCAAGCACTCGCTTTTTGATTCTGAAATAGGAATATCGCCAGAAAAGCCAAAAAAAATAAGAAGTAAGTGGGATAATTCTATATAATTGATAAAAAATTGTAAGCCCTCTAGTTAGAAATGAAAAAAACTAATATTGTAACCAAATGTAAAGAAATTGGTTCAAATGAAAAAAAAAAAGAAGTAAGTGGGATAAAATTTAAATGGTTTATTTTAATATCAGAATAAACTAGGCCTCTTCGTTAGAAAGAATTAAATAAAAAATTGTTACTGACCTTTTCACCTTGTTCACCTTCATAACCATTGAACCCATCAGTTTTTAACAGAGTATATGACCTCTAAAAACAAATACTACAAAAAATAGTATTTAACCGAGGAAAAAATCCCTCGATAATGATAAAGAAAAACTTAGTAAAACCCTCCTCGCTAATATTTACAGAGGGGAAAATATTCCCTCGGTAAACATTTCGAAGGGAATACCGAAGGGTTTTTTCTTCGATAAATCACCGAGACTTGAATCAGATTACCTTCAGAAAAATTGAGGGGATGCCCTCGAAAAAACTAATATTGCCCTCAGTTTTTTCGAGAGCAGTATTCCCCTCATTTGTTTTTAAAAAAATATTATTGATCTCTATTTTTATTTGAAATACCCAAAAGAATTCACAAACTATAAACAAAATATGAAAAAAAATCATTAATAAACAAGCAAATGAATTAACTAAATTTCATCAAATTTACAATGATTCAATTTTATCAATAAAAAACTCATAAATATCAAAAGTTTATAAAAACATCAAATCTGCGGCTGGTGCAGTTGAAATCGAGCTAACAGTTCGGKCATTTGCTCGTTTATTCGCAACTAAAATTCATGTTGCTGCATATGTAATAGCTCAGACTGATTGTACCTTTCTTCCATTGCTTGTTGAGCTCGMCTCGTGGCCTCTAGCTCCTTCCTCTATGCCTGGAGCTGTATCAGAAGCTCCTCACCTAAGTCGTGTCGTGCTGGGAGTAGGAAGAACCGCTGCCTCTAAAACCCTTCGTAGAAGGCACCAAATTCCCAAAGCATCCATTGTCGTAATGTCGGCCCTTAATTAACCCCATGACGTCGAGATAACAAATTCAGGATCAACCTCGTTATCTGCATCCTGTGAAAAAGTAAGTGCCCTATCCAGACGTCGCTGATACTCCTCCTAAAATACAAGTCGTAAGTAAGTTCTACATGAAAATCCGAAAACAAGTTAAGTTATAATTGTGTAACATAAGAAGAGACCCACATTAGTATTACTAGATCTCGTATCAACCCACGTGTCATCGTCCTTCTGGTACATAAGTATAAGAACCTGGTATACAGTGGTCGGCTCACCCGTCTACCGCTCTTGTATCCAAATGAGATTATCAAATAACTAACATAAAATAAAAAAATAAAGAATGTATTATGATATACAAT
This sequence comes from Phtheirospermum japonicum, assembly GCA_014905375.1. Lineage (NCBI taxonomy): Eukaryota > Viridiplantae > Streptophyta > Magnoliopsida > Lamiales > Orobanchaceae > Phtheirospermum > Phtheirospermum japonicum. The sequence goes on along the minus strand of BMAC01000082.1, from coordinate 1,364,699 downwards.
TACTTACCATATCATAAGAATAAGCAATCGTAGATCCAGACCCCAGTGTGCTTCGACATCGTAATACCCAAACCAGCAGGCTCGCTCCGCCTATTGGCATTGTACTGGTCGGACCTCTTCTTGTTCTCAGTATTATCCCACTCTACATTCTTGTTCATGTCTAATTATTAATTATTTTAATAGTAAAAATTTATAATTTAATAAAAAGACATAAGAAAATTATTTACCTCCAAACGCCCACATCAATGATCTTTGGTGGTTGTTCAGTCTAATCTCGAGCTTGCTAATACTCATTAAGCCATTTTCCATACTTGTCCCCCATCGTGTGGAAAAAATATCGTCATCATTTCTATGTTACTATGCAACTTTGTATCCCAATAACAACGTTCCCGCAAAACAAAATAATTACAATTCAGTTGATATATGGTTTCAAATTTACATTAATAATTAATATATTTAGACATGAATAAATTATTAACTTGAAACATTTTCCACCACACACGACGAATATTATCAGGGACTGCCTTATATTGCCACCCGGAAGGATGGAACTCCTTCTCCATGATCTCATAAGATGTTGGTTAGTCTGACCTCATTACTATGTGGCATGTAATTGTTTTTATGGTTGCAAATATTATTTAAAAATAATAATGATTAGAAATTTATAATTATTAATTTACTTACTTCTACGACATAAAAAAGGTATTGCCTCTCTAGTGGGCCCGGGGGCTGTAGGGATGTACCTACATCAAACGGTGTCGATGCAGCCATATCTAGTGTGGGCTTTGAATGATTAATACCAATCCCAATGTAATTATCAGCAAAGTCAGCTAAATAATTATTTGATTCCAGGTCAGATAGACTTAGACTAGACCCACGTCCACAACCCCTCAGCAACTGATAAAAATAAATATAATACGAGTATTTTTATATCAACAACTTGAAATAATAGCATTTAGATATACAACCATTTTAAAAGATCTAAATATAAATCAATTAGTTAAAATAAGAGCATTTTACAATATGTACAGTTTACAAATATTTCAACCACAACGACTTCCTTTTAAACCAATCATTTGAACCGGCACCTTCACTATTAAAGTTATCACCAAACTCATCTTCTATGTATCTTGATCTGTATGTTGATCGGCGAGTAACTCTTCTTTTGTATCATCATCTGCCTTGTCCCCAAGTTTATTCACATCATTGCTAGTGGGGTCGTGCAATTGGAAATCGACATCATCAAATTGTATTGGATTAAGTGTATCTACAACTTCATCGTGAAATAACTACTCTGATAGAGGCTCGATGAACTCAACATTTGACCTTGCCTTGATTTCACACATTGTCCACCAGTCCAACTTGTCTTGTTGCAAACTTGGGTAAGCACAATAGTACACTTGTATAGTCTGAGCAGCAAGTACAAAGGTTCATACCGATTGAATCAACGCCTGTAATGTTGATGAACTTTTGTGCTTGTAGGAGTAGGGTAAAACCAGTCGCATTTGATCAATAATGTGTTTTTCTCCATTCTCCCTATGTATTCGATCTTCACAGTTTCTATGAGACAACCGTAATAATCATATTTGGTCGCCCCATAATTTGATCCTTTAATGAAAACTCTATTTTTCAATGTTGATTTGTTAGGTATGTGATCGATTGTGTGAAACCTATAACCATGTATCTTACATCCAGTATATATTTTCACACATCGTGATGGACTATCTGCTAGGCTCATAATATTTACGTCGATCACACTGTTTGAAAGATCTTTGGCCTATAACGTTGAAAAAGTATATTATTTTAGGAAATTTACTAGATAAACACATACGGTAGTTAAATGACATGTATCTCGGGATTGAACAACTTACATAATGTTTAAGCCAATCGGCAAATTCATTTTTCAATTTTTCATTGAACCTATCATCTGTGATGTTTGGTTAGAGATGTTGGATGCTCTCTGCGTAAATACTTCATCATTTGTTAGAAAATTGAGTATAAAAGTTTTAATAACATTATATATACATTTACTTATAAAGTTAAAAAGATTATACGTGCCTAACATATTCTTGGATATCTTCGCGATATATCAAGACATATATCTTTTCGGATTTGTATTCTACTTCAGCGAGGAATCTTTATCCTTTTATACCAAATGTATCTCTATATTTTTTAAATACCGAGGGAACTTCATCAGTGTCATGTACACCATCCTGACCGTCATTGTTTCTAGGCAAATTTATTCTTTTAGTTACCACGTGTTCTTGAAAATAATATGAACTAAAAGTTGATGCCTCTTCAGCCAGATATGTGTTTGTTATCGACCCTTCAACACTCGCCTTGTTCTTCATACTACACTTTAGTTTTCGAAAATATCTCTCGAATTGGTACATCCATCTATAAACAAGCATGAATAAACAATGCTAAAAAGATGAATTTAAACAGTATATTATACAATTAAAAGTTACTCTATCACAATCAATCAATCGTTATTCCTTTTGTAACTCAAAATTTAAACCCATAAAATTTAAAATTTACTATCCAAAAAGAGAGAATATTCAGAAAATTATACATGTAATGGCAAAAGTAATAACTTCTAGAATTTTCCTGGTAGTGTCACCAAACTTAGAGATAAACAAATTAGGAACAGGAAATTAATGAACTATCACGAGAGTCAACTTTCATTTCTTTGTATTTCAGTTCCTACTCAATTTCCTAATTCGTCTCGACATGACTGTCTTGTAATAACTTGGCAATAACTGAGGTTGTTTTTAATATTTTGGAACATTGAGAATTATAACCATAATATATTGTGTGGATTTCTATAGTGCAGTTACTTTATGATACTTCTAACCCCACTAACCAATATATTTATTTAAAAAGATCATAATCCATCAATATGGGTGATGTGTCAAATAGTGATTCGATTATCATACATGGGTATGGTATAATGAAGGTACCATAGTGGTTTCCTATATTTTATCACGCCAACTAATTATGTAAAATCGACTAACTGTAGGAACAAAATGTAAGTGCAATTAAACCTCTAGGTGGTGCCATTTACCATGCACTTTGTTTAAGTAATAAACTAAAATAAATAAATAAATAATAAAAACATGAAAAGATAGGTGTTGTTCTAAAGTACTTGGTAATAACATCAAAAGAGATTTATCACGTGATATTTTCATATGCATGTAGATTTTCAATTCTAAAGTATCATTATAAAAATCACAAAGTATACATAACTCTGATAATACATGTTCTAGATCAACAAGATCATTACGTGAAATTACATAAAACCGTGTCCATTTCTGAGATATACATGTTCCAATAAGAATATGCCCACACTAGTGCAACAGAGACATACTGGAACGGTGAAAATTGTATTCTAGAACGGTTGTTGAACTGTTCAAGATAAGACCGTTCTAGAAAGTCAGACTTTCTAGAATTGTATTTTCACCCGTCCTAGAAAGTCTTACTTTCTAGAACGGTCATAAACCCATTCTAGAAAGTATTTTACACTTCTAGAAAGTTGAGTTTTGCGTATGTTACTCGATAAACTCGTTCGAGGATCTACCTTTTAGAACGGGTTTAAAATACTCGTTCTAGAGAGTCTATTTTCCAGAGTGATAACGCTACCTTCTATATTTATTTAGAACGGGTTTTCAAAGTTACTTTCTTAAAAGTTTATTTTCCAAGAGTGGGTCTCCTGTGTGACAGTCATACGGATCTTTTTTAATGTGACGGAGCCCAAATTCATATTCAACCCATATCCGCTAAACCAACTCGGGTTCATATATATATTAAAATTAAAACCTTACCCTCTCCGACTCTCTCTCTCTCTCTCCACCCTCCCACTCCAAGCCGCCATTCCTCATCCCACTCTGCGGCACTGCAATCCACCGTACCACTCCGTCGCGCTGAAATTCACTCGCCCCACCGCGATAAGAAGAACGAACTTCACCATCTTGCGCCTCTGCCCTGCCATGAATTCTTCTTTTTATTTCTCTCTCCCCGACCCAACCCCAGTCCTACTCATCGAAAATCATTGTGCTTCAGCCGGACCTCTATCGTCTCTCGATCGTGCTTCATCGCCGATTGATCCTAATTTAACACAACATATATCTGAACCTAATTCATCGACAAATATCACACATGTAATGGATAATGAAAGTTTCAATCTAGAAATTACGATTTGTTTGAATGGAGATGATGAAGAAACCCCTAATTTCGAGCCTGTAAATGAGCATAAAATTGAAGAAGGTAATTCTATACATTTTTATTATCATTCTTTTCGAAATTGTATGCTGTTTTCTGTTGGAAATTTGTAAGCAGTAATTTATTAGTTAAAAACTATCACTTTTTGTCCAAAACCTTGTCACTTTACTACATATTCGAGTCACTTATCATTCTTTTCGAAATTGTATGCTGTTTTCCGTTGGAAATTTTTAAGCAGTAATTTATTAGTTAAAAATTGTCACTTTCTGTCCAAAACCTTGTCACTTTCCTACATATTCCAGTCACTCATCATTCTTTTCGAAATTGTATGCTGTTTTCTGCTGAAAATTTTTAGCAGTAATTTATTAGTTAAAAACTGTCACTTTCTATCCAAAATCTTGTCACTTTCCTACATATTCCAGTCACTTATCATTCTTTTCGAGATTGTATGTTGTTTTCTGTTGGAAATTTTTAAGGAGCAATTTATTAGTTAAAAATTGTCACTTTCTGTGCAAACGTTGCACTTTTCTAGAAGCTTGTCTTTTATTCAGCTTTTATTACTAGGAAAAGTTTGTCTAGAAGCTTGTCTCTTATTCAGCTGTTGCATTTTGTTTAGTATATCTACTTGTTATTACTTCTTGAAACCTTTTATATTGTGCAGATTATTATAAGTCTGTGTTTAATGGAGYAAAAAGTTTACACTCTTAACTACAGGGCGGACGGTAGGTGTGTTGTTTGCATGCAGGTTATCAAACTCCTCGATCCTCTTACTAAGCTGCTCGATGAAAGCTCTGAGCTTCTGGGCGATATAATCGGAGGCAAATCTAAATAGGCTTTGAAAAGAGAGAGATAATATTTGGCCTAAAAGGTTGTGTAAATGATGTATACGTACATTGTATTGTGAGGAAATTTGAGAAGTGAGTATTATAACTTGACTACTATAATTTGTGTAGCAACTATTTTTCTGCAAAAAATCAAAAGTGACACTTTTTTGGACAAGAGTGGCATATATTGGTGCAAATGTGACATTTTTTTACAGGAAAAAAAAAATAACGATTATTATCAACTATTAAAAGTTAAGACTTTTTATCTATAAAGTGACAGTAATATCTTAAAAAGTGACAGTATTATAACTTGACTACTATAATTTGTGTAGCAACTCTTTTTCTGCAAAAAATCAAAAGTAACACTTTTTTTGGACAAAGCGACATGTTTTGGTGTAAATGTGATAGTTTTTTTTAGGAAAACAAAACATAAAATAACGATTACTATCAACTAATCAACTATTAGAAAGTGACACTTTTTTTCTATAAAGTGACAGTTATATCTTAAGAAGTGACAATATTATAACTTGACTACTATAATTTGTGTAGCAACTCTTTTTCTATAATTTGTGTAGCAACTCTTTTTCTGCAAAAAATCAAAAGTGACACTTTTTTTGGACAAAGTGACATGTTTTGGTGCAAATGTGACAGTTTTTAATAAGAAAGAAAAAATATAAAATAACGATTACTATCAACTATTAGAAAGTGACACTTTTTATCTATAAAGTGACAGTAATATCTTAAGAAGTGACAGTATTATAACTTCACTAAAATAAAGCATAAATCTAATAACTTGATTGATTTTCAATAGCACCCGCAAACAAACTCACTAACATCAAAGACAAGTAAGCAAAAGAGCAACACTATTCCACGAAAAGTGACAATTCTTGCATTAAAAACAAACAACAATAAATAATAATTATCGAATAGTTGTTCTAGAACAAAGCATAAAATCTAAATCAGATAATTGTTCTCAAAATAGCACCTGAAACACTTCCCGATTTACAAATCTACTACCATTAGCTTCCAAGACACGTTAGCAAAAAAAGTGATACTTTTCTCCACAAAAGTGACGCCATTTAGGGTAAATGTGACAGTTGTTTCACAGAATTGACATCCAAAAACCTACTTCTCAACATCAGAAAAGAATACAACATAATCCTCCAAAAAAAGATCTCAAACTACTTTTTTGATTTCTTATTCTTCTTCAATTCAGCAACACTCCTTTTCTTTTCTTCAATCGCCTTCCTCAACTTGTCTTTCTTCAAGCAAATATCAAGAACTTTAGCCAAAACATCCGATATTGCTATATTGAGATCACTCAAAAACACCTTGAGACATAACTGCGCTCTCAGAACTCTACGTACTAAAGCCTTCAGAAAAAAACAAAAAACAAAAAAACATCCAATAAATACTTCATCACGTTTTACAAAAATATGCAATTCATTGATATTACAAAAACAAATATATAATATAGAAAAATGAAAAGAAATAGTACCTTTGACAGATCGTCGGGGCTATCATAAGGTTCACCTTTGAAGTGCTCCATGTGGTGTATTAAAAACACACCACAATCGTTTGCCTCTGCCGACGATTGCCAAGAGAAGTTCAAAAATTCCATTGTGTAGTCACATACAAGGATGCCCTTCGGGTGATCTTTTTCTTGTAGAAAAATAGCAATTTGCTTGTGTTACATAATATAAAATTAAAAAAAAATAAAATAAGTAGACTACTATAATTTGTGTAGCAACTGTTTTCTGCAAAAAATCAAAAGTGACACATTTTTTGACAAAAATGACACATATTGGTGCAAATGTGACAGTTTTCTGCAGGAAAAAAAAACACAGATTCAAAAAGAATATTAAAGTAGATCATTTGCATACCTCCGGAGCATTTTCTGTAATCATCCCCAAAAGCAATTACAAATGATATAACTATGAGTTTCCCACTCAAGCAGCAATTATAATTTTAAATCAAAACAGCAGAAATGATACATTGAAGAAGTTCATAGAAAAATCAATCATCCCTCAGGGAAACAATCAGCAACTTTAGAAACAAAAAATCCTACAAAAACAATCCATCACAATCCATTATTGTCAGTGTTGGAACTACTATCAGTTCTTCATGTAATGAAATCCCCATACAAACCTTACCCATCCCCCAGTCCTCATTCCTCACGTGAGTGAAAATCAAGTATATGCTAGTGAAACATCAAATTTACTAAGAAACACAACAATTATATGACACAAACTAAGCAACACAATCTAAGCAAACAAAACCCTAAAATTACAATTATAAAACTCAGAAAAAAAATACAAGAGCACACCTTATTCAAAAATAGAAGTGTGGTGAGTGATTCGGGATACTAAAGTTCGAAACGATTTGTTTTCCACGATCTGTGCGGGGAATTTTCCGGCGACGCGAGTCAAAAACAGTGGCGAAACAAAAGCGAGTCCAAAAAAAAAAAGGCGAAACGAAAGCAAGTTGAGAAATCCACCAATGATACAAGGCAACTCTGGCGACACGAGGTAACTCCGGCGAGACAGAAGGCGAGGCCGGCAAATTGGGGGAGACCGATTTTCTTTTTCTAAATATTCCAAAGGCAAAAGGTTTGTTTAACCTTTTCGTCCATCTTTTTTTTGGGTTTATATGAACCCATTTTCATTGGGTCGAATCCGGGTGGAAGGTGGTTCGGAGTCCATCACACAATAAAAAAATTCGTGTTGCTGCCACATTTAAGTGTTTGCCATTTTTCAAAATAGGTTTTTAAAAGACCTTTTAGAAAGTACTTTTTTAGAAAGGATTTTTCAAAAGACCTTTTGGAAAGTATAGTTTTCTAGAACATGTGCTACAAGACACGGTCTAAAGAATATAAAAAAATAAAATAAAAGCAAGTGCCAACAAATACACTAAAATTACCAATACTAAATATTGTTAATAGACTGTAAGTATCAAAACATTGTACAAGCAACAAGTAAGAATAATTATAGAAATGTATAACAATAATTGTAGACATTTATCAATTCAATAATTATTTCAGAACGGGTCTCGTACATGTAACATGAAACTCTAAGGCCACATATTATAAAAAAAACTTACAAGGTACACAAATTCTTTTGAAGATTCTATAATAGTTGTCATTCGTGTCGTAGGAGTAATATCTTTATCATACAACTACACCAAGCAAACCGGAATCCTGACCAAAGGTAGAGTAAATCCATTAGATTAACTCTTAATTTTAAAAAATATAACTAGGTAGTAGGTGTAATCTACTACACTATCTCACACCTCACGCAACAAGGAGTTATATATTTATGTTAATAAAAACATATACTAGAAAGTTAATTATTTCACCAACACATGCACCAAAGTTCAAGCTCCTTGATTGAATATGTTTTTATTTCACCAAGATAGGACCTTATACATCCATTTAGTCACTTCTTTAATGCCACGGCTCTTAGACAGGACCACAACATATATTTCCATCCTATTACGTGTACTGAGAACAACAACTTACTCTATATGATTCAAATCACACAACTCAACAATCGCTTGAGGCGCTTCTCACATGCCTCAATGGGGGCTGTACAGTGGTCAAAGAACGAGCTTCGACCAAATATATTGAGATCAATCAACAAGTATCATTCAAACTTACTGTCAATAAGTCAAGAATCTACGAACATTAAAAATAAATCTAAATCATAATAATTCTTAAGTAGAACCAATTTCATAATAATAATAATTTTCTTCAGGAACATATCATACTCAAATGAAAAATTATGATATTAACATTATATTTCTTCAAAAACGATGTTTATATTAATAATTTTCTAAACTATTATGGATTGTGATTGTATTTCAAAAATATTGCAATAATATGAGTTTAAAATAAATTTCATACATTGCACAAATATACATGATTACATATTTTATCATAAAAAGAAAAACACGACATGATATTTCAAATCTATCGTGCTTGAATATAAAAAACAAGTAGACAACATAGTGTATTCTTCAAGATTACATACTATTCAATTAGAATATATTGAGAAAGATAATGAGTGATTTTATCATGAGTAATTGAAAGCAAAACATGAACTGCAAGAAAAAGCAAAAGCAGCAGGATAGTGACATTTCTAAAGAAAAGGATTACATTGCATTAATTGATGATGAAAGGTATACAGTGAGGGGCTATAAATATCCACCAATGGAATGCTCTAGAACCTACACGTGTAAGCTAAACATTGGTCCACAAATAACAACAATAAAACAGCTGTATAAGGCACAAAAGACAACAAAACGGGCAGCTGGTCTTCTTGGCAGTATATGCATGCATGGACATGCATGTATAAATAGTAAACGCATGCATATGCTCTAATACTCCCCCTTCAACTCGTACTCTGGTCTGGGTCCAACTGAAAGCTTATTATTCAAACTAGTCAAAAATTGACCACTTAATGGCTTATTTAATACATCTGCAACTTGATGAATGGCTGGAATGTGATGGACAGAGATTGTTTTGGCTGCCACTTTCTCTCTAATGAAGTGAATATCAATCTCCACATGTTTCACTCTTGGATGGTGAATGGGATTTAATGATAGAAGGACAGCTTCAAGATTATCAACCCAAACTGTGGTAGGGTATTTCTGAAAACTCTCAACTCTGCAAGCAATTTTCTTAACCAAATAATGTCACAAGTTACAGCAGCCAATGCTCTACACTCACCTCTATACTAGACCTTGCTATGGTCCTTTGTTTCTTGCTACTCCAAGATATAATGTTACTTCTCAAATATACACAAAAGCCTGAAGTAGATTTCCTGTCATCCATGTTTGATCCCCAATTAGCATCCACAAATGCTATCAGTTGTAGGTTTGAAGCTTTTGTAAAGGTCAATCCATGAGTAATAGTGCCCTTTGAATATCTGAGAATCCATTTTACTGCCCTCCAATGTGTGTGTAAAGGTTTCTGCATATATTGACTGCACTTATTAACACTATATACAATTCTTGGCCTAGTTATGGTTGCATACTGCAGTGCACCAATGACCTGTCTATATAGAGTAGCATCATCAATGGGTTGGCCTTGATACTTGGATAGAGATGGTGTAGAGACCATAGGGTTGGATATTCCATTGCAACTGGACATGTTGACTCTCTGGAGAATGGTCTGGATGTAACTACTCTGACCAACAAACATGCCATCTTGTGTAGTACAGAGTTCTAATCCCAAGAAGTGATGAGATGAACCAAGATCCGTCAAGGAGAAATGACTCTTTAGAGCAGCTATCAGTTTTTCCACTGCAACATCATCACCACCGGTGATTAAGATATCATCTACATAGGCCAGGGTAAAGATGCTGCTTGAGTTTTTGTGGCTGTAAAAAAGGGAAGTATCAGCTTTGGAGGCCTGAAAGCCTAGGGTACTCAGAACATTACCAAGCTTAGTAAACCAAAATCTTGAAGCTTGGTTTAGGCCATATAATGATTTCTGAAGCTTACAGTCAAGGGATTGTTGATGTTCATATCCAGGAGGTTGGATCATGTATAATTCAGTGTTAAGGTCTCCATTGAAGAATGCATTGTCAATGTCAAGCTGTCTAAGTGACCATCCCTTTGAAACAGGTATTGAGAGTATTGTTCTTATAGTGGCAGGCCTAACAACTGAGCTAAAAGTCTCATGATTATCCAGTTCAGGTATCTGATTATAACCCTTGGCTATAAGTCTGGCCTTATGCCTTGAGATGGATCCATCAGCATTCCTTTTAAGTTTAAATACCCATCTACATCCAATGGCTTCCTTTCCTTGAGGCAGCTCACACAATGACCAAGTATTATTTGAGAGTAGAGCTTATTACTCTTTATCCATAGCCTGTTTCCATTCTGGCACAAGCATAGCATCAATGTGAGAGTGAGGACATCTGTTGTCGATGAGCTAAGAAGCACTTTAGGCTTAAAGATTCCTTCTTTGGACCTGGTAATCATGGGATGAGGCCTTGGAGGAGATTCTTGGACAACCTTCAAAGTAGAGTTAGTAGCAGGAGTAATCTGTTCAGAAGATGCACTATTACTAGGTGTATGATGGTATGTGTTTGGGTCATAGGTTGGTACATGGTGAGTGTTTGGAGGTGGTGAGTGTCCATAGGGAGGTGGAGAGTTGACAGGATTGTGATTAATAAAAATAGGATCATGAGTGGCAGTGTTGGACAAATCTGTGTGATCATGTGAGGGCTCCTTGAATTGATAAGGAAAGTGGTCTTCATCAAACACTACATATCTAGTGATGATGATTCTTTTTCCAAGAACAAGTACCTTATAACCCTTGTACTGCTCATTATATCCAAGAAATACACAAGGTTGACTCTTGAACTCCAGTTTGTGTTTGTTATAAGGTATAAGGTAAGGGTAACAGCAGCAACCAAAGACCTTTAGCATGGTATAATCAGGTTTATGTCCTGTTAAGGCCTCAAAGGGAGAGATGTAGTGTAGGCTTTTAGTAGGGATCCTATTAATAAGGTAAGTGGCCGTGGAAAAGGCATGATCCCAAAATTTTGTGGGACAGAAGAATGAACTAAGATGGATAGGCCTATCTATACAATGTTTTCTATGTTTCCTCTCAATAGTTCCATTTTGTTCAGGAGTGTATGGACATGACATCCTATGATGGGTACCATTATGAAGAAAAAAACTAGACAAGGGCTTATACTCAGTCCCTCCATCACTCTGAAAGATCTTTATTTTCTGTTAATTTATTCTCCACAAGTGTTTTAAAGTGAATGAAAGCTTTAGGTGTATCAGATTTCAACTTGAGGAAGTATATCCAAGTGAATTTGGTTTTGTGGTCCACTAAGTTAACATAGTATCTGTATCCATCATCTGAAGTGATAGGGGATAGACCCCACAAGTCTGAGTAAATAAGGTCCAAAACATCATAGTTAAAACTTTGAGAATCAGAAAAATGAAGTTTATGACTTTTCCCCATTTGACAAGAAGAATAAGGATCTTTTATTTCATTATCAGAAAAGGAAAGATTACAACTACTAATAGCCCTTTTTACAATGGCATGGGATGGATGTCCTAATCTATTGTGCCATAGGCTGAGACTACTTTTATTCTTGAAGCTAGACAGATAAGCCTTCTTGTGATCAGGTGAAATTGCTTTGTGGGATGAGGGATGCCTTTGAAAAAGTGAAGAATGGTCTTGAACTAGGTCAAAGTTGTAGAGGCCATTCTTAAGCTTGCCTTGAATTAGAATCTGTCCTGATGCTTTGTCCTTCATAAAACAGACAAGAGGATGGAATTCAAAAAAGACATCATTGTCTCTAGCAAATTGAGAAACACTAATGAGGCTTTTGGTTATATGAGGAACATTTAAGAGGTTTTTAAGAATGAATGAATGAGAACTACTATGGTCAGTCTTTAATATAGAAGAGCCAATATGAGTTATAGGCAAACCTGAACCATTCCCAATTTCAATCATTTCATCACCAATGAAATATGAGGCAGTGTTTAGGTTGTTGAAGCTTGAGGTGAGGTGATTGGTTGCTCCAGAATCAGGGAGCCAAGAAGTGTCATGCAGACTATCTGAACCAAGGAGTGAGCCACCAAAGTAGCTGAGATTTTCCATATTGGTTGTGCCTTGATAACCTGAGAAACTGCTCCTGTTGCTTTCAGGGGCAGAAAAATTCTGATCAAATCTGTTAAAACATCTATCAGCTGTGTTGCCATTGTATTGGCAAATCTGGCACTTAATGTTGCTTAAGTAACTTGCTCTGCCACCCCTTCCTCTGTAATTTCCTCTAAAACTACCTCTTGTACCTCTGAAACCTCCTCTAAAAGCACCACTAGCTCTTCCTCTACTTCCTTGGTTTGTGTAGCCTCCTCTGAAGTTCCCTCCTTTATTCTTAAAGGACTGGGATGCAACATTTGCAGATCCTTTAAATCCATCAACATTAAAGTTATTTACTCTTTCAATTCTACTTTCAAAGGTAAGCAGCAAGGCTTGAGCCTCTCTCAGTGAACAAGGAGGAACTTTGGAATTTATAGAAACAAAAACAGGATCATACTCTGAAGCCAGTCCATCAAGAATAGATGAAATCTGATCATTATCACTAGAAGTTTGTCCAGCAGCTGCCAATCCATCATAACTAGCCTTTACCTTATTCAGATATTCCCTCATAGACAAATTTCCCTTTTTTAGGTTATGGAGCTGAGACTTAAATTTCATAACTTTAGCCTTTGATTGAGTAGTGAAATCAAGCTCTAGGGATTTCCAAACTTCAGAAGAGGTGTTTAGACCAACAGTGTTTACAAGCATGCTCTCAGAAAGTGAACTCAACAACCATGAGACGATCAATTGATCTTGCTTAATCCAGTTTACATATTCTAAGGATGGAGCCATAGAATTACCTCTCTGTGATGGGATATTTTCTCCTGTCAAGAACCCTTCAAGACCATAACCTCGTGTAGTAGCCAAGACTTGATGTTTCCATAGTAGATAGTTGGATTCGGACAATTTTATGGTAACAAGTTGTGGTTGAGGTTGGATGATATTATTTAGCATAGACTGTGATTCATCAGATCTGGCATCCATGTGAAATATTTAAAGGAGCAGATGTTGACAAAAGATTTGAACTAAAAGGGGAAAGGCTGAGGTATAGAGACGGGCTGGATCAACCGCTCTGATACCATGAAAGCAAAACATGAACTGCAAGAAAAAGCAAAAGCAGCAGGATAGTGACATTTCTAAGGAAAAGGATTACACTGCATTGATTGATGATGAACGGTATACAATGAAGGGCTATAAATATCCACCAATGGAATGCTCTAGAACCTATACGTGTAAGCTAAACATTGGTCACAAATAACAACAATAAAATAGCTGTATAAGGCACAAAAGACAACCAAACGGGCAGCTGGTCTTCTTGGCAGAATATGCATGCATGGACATGCATGTATGAATAGTAAACGCATGCATATGCTCTAATAGTAATAGAACATCTTATTATATGTACAAAATTAGAGTTTAGAGGTATAATAATTATTCACTAATATTACAACACACGACGTTTTATTAGCCAATCATCGTTATATAAATCATCATGAAATTCTAAACAATTTAAAAAAAAAAAAAAAAAAAAACTTATCGCTCAATTCTAGAATAAAAATCAGCAACAAACATCAAAATCTCAACAAATAATTTTCCTTTTTGTTTAAAAAGAAAACAATTATTAGTCAATAACGTCATCTGTCATTTTGCTTTGGCCTTTAATATCATTTGTTGATAATTAAAAACATAACTCAATGAGTATTAGTAATTCAAAATTCACTGCTGATATGAGGTTTTTGGTATAAATTTAAAATTCTAACACCAAAATCCACTAACATGATCACACATCTTGTCTAATAGATCATACAAGATGACACGTAGTAGAGGCCTTGGTAAACATGTTTAAATGCTCCATACAATTGAATCCTATTTTATATCCTTTCTAATCATCGACCGTAGAAATGAAACTAAAGCATACTGTATTGAGTGTATTTAACTGATACAGTTCAGTTATATCTTCTTTTTTTTTTTTTCTTCCTAAATACAGATGCTGAACTAATCGAACATCAAGTGTATAACACAAATAATGTCATTAAGAAATTTAGACATTCGAAATCTCAATTTAGACAATACGAAATTTAAAAAAATAAAAATAAAAAATCTCACTCGCTATCTTGGACCCGATATTTGGTGCGACGAGACATTAGAGAAACCTGCATAAGACACACTCTCACTACTATTACTATGCGAAACATTTGCATCAGAATATGTAACAGCCTGCTCGACCACCTCACTTTCTTCCACCCTCGGAAATCGACGGCCATAAAACCTCAAAAAAGTCAACGATTCAACCCTCGGCTCACCCAACGGTATCCGCCCTTCCAACATCCCAACAACGTTAACCATACCCGGCCTCAACCCCGGTTCCTGATGCACGCAACACAACGCCACGCGGACCATTTTCTCGACATCCTCGTTCGTCACCCTACCCCGTAACCTCGGGTCGACGAGCTCCAAATACCTCCCCTGTTCGTGCATCTCCAAAGCGTGCAGGGGGAAGAAAATAATCCCGTCGTCCGACGAAGACAAGCAATTCTTTCTCCCGCTCACGATCTCGAGCAACACCATCCCGAAGCTATAGACGTCGGTCTTATCCGAGATCGTGGACCTCGTGAGCCACTCGGGTGCGAGGTAGCCGCGCGTCCCTCTCATCGTCGCCATCACGCTCGACTCCCCGAGGCCGAGGAACTTGGCGAGGCCGAAATCGGAAATCTTCGCGTGGAGACGATCGCCGAGGAGGATATTCTCCGGCTTGACGTCGCAGTGGATGATCTTCGGCTCGCACCCGCCATGCAAGTACGTGAGCCCACGCGCGGTCCCCACCGCGATCTCGACCCGTTCTTGCCACTCCAGGGCGGGCCCGTTGCTGCCGAACAGGGTCTTGTCAAGCGAGCCGTGGCTCATGTACTCGTACACCAACAACCACTCTTCTCTTTCAGCACAATAGCCTTTTAACTTCACCAAGTTCACGTGGTGGATATTCCCGATGACGGCGATCTCGGTGCAAAAATCCTTTTTCCCTTGGCGGCCTAGTTTGGTTAATCTCTTTACCGCCACGGGCGTTTTATCGGACATGATGCCTTTATACACGGTGCCGTACCCACCCGTTCCAATCTTCGTCTTGAAACTCGTAGTCGCTATCATGAGCTCTTCGTACGAAAACCGAAGGGGCAAACCCGGAATAGAAATTTTTAGGTCCTCACAAGATGAGGAGTACGAGTGTGAGCGTGAGAGTGAGTAACTCGTTTTCCCCTTACCAGCGGTGTTTGTCTTTCCCTCATCGACCCTCGGGAATCTAAACCTTCTCCATAAGAGAATTCCGACTGCGAATACAAATAAAACGCCGATTAATGGTAATAGCACCTTAGCTCCGGGAAAACTCACATTGTCGCCGTGATTAGAATCATCAAGGTTTGTCGGCGGAGCTCTAACAACAGTTTTAATAAACCCTAGCCGCCCATTACCCGTGGTTCTTGACATAACCGATCCGAGCTCGTTTTCGAGCTTGTAACAAGAACCGGATGAGTTGTCGTAGAAAATCCCGAAGCAAGCACAATCCCGCGAACACAAATCTTGACACCGTGATAAATTCGCCCCGAATTCGACCGGCTGATTGAAATCGTTTGCAAAATAATCCACATCATACCCAAGCTGCAAGTAAGACACAACTATTGACGACGAATTCAAACTATTGCTACCGTCGGTCGAATTGCAGGAAACGGGCAACGAGTGAGAACCATTTTCGGGGATGCAATCGGTCCTATTATCCGAAGCTAACCGAAAGCCTAACGGACACGAGCACACAAAAGTATCCTTAGAAACACCACTATTACACAACCCAAGCTTTCCACAAGTAGACGGGACGCAACATTGATCGACGGGCACGACTAAATCGTGCCTTGGACCTACTCCTGAGAAGCTACCAATGATGAACCGGCCCGAATCGTCGATCTTGGCAAATCGGAAATCAGACGGACGCAAACTCACTGTAATCACAACCGTAGATCCATTTTGACCAATCAAATAGAGGCCCGTTTGGTTGACCACCATAAACTCCACCGCGTAGTTCGAGTTCACGTACGCCTTGATGTCCATCGACAGTTTCCAATACACGAGCTTTTTCCAATCTAACGTGACATCGGATGAAGTCAAAGCAAGCTTATAATCGCCCGTGGACAAATCATCACTCGAGATCCCACTTAAAAGTGCGGTCGACAAATGCAACTCTTGTCCTATCACGATCGTGTCCGTGGGATTACGAAAGCTTTCCCAAAGGGTCACGTTGGATCGATCAAGCAAGACGAGGTTTCCGGTTTCTGTTAGCCATAATGCAAACACTAATGACTGGAGTCTTGGAGTTGACCATTTTAACCCTCCATTTGCATCGCTTACGGTGATGCCGTTGACGGTCAAGATTACACTCCCCGATTCGGAAACGGGGGAGTCGCGATTAGCGGACCATATAATAGTGTTGGACTCGACATGGATAACGCACAAGTAGAATCGGATTCGTTGCGCGCCGGGATTGAACATCGCGGCTTTGAATTTTTCATTGGAAGAGAATAAGAATGTTCCGGAAACTGTTGAATTCGGGTAAACAAAAGAAATGGCGGATACGAGAGACGAAGAAAGGGAGAGAAATATGAGAAGGAAAAACAAGAAATCCATAGACAGAGAAAAAAAAAAAAAAAAAACAGAAATGACAAAATGTATGAAAATGGTTTAGCTCTGACTTCACTCTATTTTCATTTAGTTCTACTCCAATCACTAAGCGTTGACTAATAATGTGAATTAATTATTTCAAATTGTGTTTTAATTATGTTGTTTGTCTCTTTCATAATCAACATGACGATGTTTGATGGCCATGTAGTACATAGTTTATGGTCAGAATAACAACTGGGGTGCAGACACACACACACATATATATGTGTATGACGCAAAGATGCTTTTATTAGATAGGAATCAACTGCAACATGTGACGATGTAATTGTGAAATCTATTATTGTAATATTTTGTTGCATGCTCTGTTCAAGAAGGAAGCGTTTACTTTGAATTAAATTAATAACATCACAAGCTAGTTTCTTGTAAGGCTAAACAACGAGGAAAAATTAAAAAAAGAAAAAGAAAAAAAAAAAAGCAAATATATATTTACTAGAGAAGATCTGGGATCCACGGGAACAGTCCAAATATTTCTACTGGATTTAGCCGTCAGAAATTCAACAAAAATATGAACCATGACTAAGAAAAGAAAAGAGGACAACATTTTTTTTAACTCACAACTTAAAACACATTAGATACTGAAAGTAAAGACAAATCCAGAAAAGAGCTTCTAAGGAAGTGTCTGCAATTTACAAATTGAAACAAATATCAGGCTAATTACGAGGAAAATTTCATTTTTGTTTCAGAAAAGTACGTGATGTTGGCCATCATCAAATAACATTTGCTAAATTAACCAATTCATCAAAAAAATCCCAAGAAAAACCCGATCGGACTTTTTTACTGACGTGGCGTGATTCAATATACTTTCTTATCATTTTTCTATAATTTTAAATAATAAATTAAAAATTAAAAACTAGGAAATTTTTCATTTTGGTCCATTATATCGGCCACATTCCAGAAAAGGTACGTTAAATTGGCCATCATCAAATAATATCTTCTAAGTTAACCAATTCATCACAAAAAGTCTAAAAAAATTTTGATCGGATTTTTTTTCTGACGTGACGTGATTCTATATTATTTTATCATTTTTATTTTATTTAAATATTAAATTGATGACAAAAACCTGTTTTGCATTCATTTTCTTTTCTTTCAATCAAATTAATAAAATCTTAATTAATAAGTAATAAAAAAAATCAGTGATAAATATATAAACATAAAATAAATGTTCAAAATTATAAAATTAATATAATAATTTATATGATTTTTATATTATTAGAATTTTGATTAATACAAAATTAATAAACTCGAAGATAAATATAAGAATATAAAATGAATCTTAAAAAAATAATAAAACATATATAAAAATATACATGAGAAAATCTATTATAAATGAATTTTGAAATTTCTATATTTATTATATTTTTTTTTATTTATAAATGATTCATATTAATTTTTGTTGATTATAATTTTATTAATTAGATTGACGGAAAGAGAAAAGAAAAACAAAAAAAAGAAAAGGGAGAGCAAAACACATTTTTGTCTTTAATTTGATTTTTATAATTATAGAAATTGATTAAAAGAAATATAGAATAATACCACGTTAGATAAAAAATTCGATCAATTTCTTTGGACCTTTTTGATGAATTGGTTAACTTAACATATATGATTTGATGATGGTCAATTTAACGTACCTTTTCTGAAATTTGGTCAATATAATGGATCAAAATGAAAGTTTTCCCAATTTTTTATTTTGAATAATATTTAAAATTAAAAAAAATGATAAGAAAGTATTGAATCACGCCACGTCATCAAAAAAAATCGAACGGGCTTTTTTTGAATTTTTTTTTTTTTTTTTTATGAATTGACCAACTTAGCAGACGTTGTTTGATGATGGCCAATATAACGTACTTTTTCTGGAAAATATAGTGGATCAAAAATAAAATTTTTTCATACTTGTAACTTTGATATAGCTGATCCTCCTTTTTATTTTTTTAAGGTGTGTGTGTATGTTGAATGGTTTCCCATTTTATATGGTTCCTAAAGCTGCAAGAATTTAAAACAAAAAATAATATTGGAGATCACATCTAGTAAAGGTTCAGGGCAATGAATGGAAGCATTTCAAGGATATATACGAAGTACACATAAATTAAGTATATATTTAGCTCGAAAGAAATATAAGCAACCAGGCAATTATAAGGATATATATATATATATATATAACACATAAGCAACCAAACTAATTAAAACATAGTTATGATAAAATATATTAAATTAGGTTTGTGTGTATTAAGTTTTATTAATGAATCATGACTACTTTTTTTTTTTTTTCTTTCCTACGTGTAATTAGAATTAGGATTGCTCTTTTTTACTTTATTAGTTTTATTCGTATTGTTTGAAAGTTATTATTATTATTATTATTATTATTATTATTATCATCATCATCATCATAATTATTATTATTATCATTATTAATATTAGGACTATCATGATAAGAAAAGTTAGTATATCAAAAGGATTATGATTCCAACTTATTAAATTGACAAAATATAATAAAAAGAAAGTGAATAATAATAAAGTAAGATATTAAATTAGATAGATATAAGGCTCATATGACACATAAACAATCTCGTACTAAAGTTTTTTATTAGCCTAACCAAGCATGCGAAGCAGACACATAGGTTTAGGAGAATTTTGCATTATATATAGGGGTTATGATTAAATTATTGAGTTTTAATTGTATAATTCATATTAAAAATTAATAACAATTTTAACGGAAAAACTATTGTACATCAACCTAAGAAAACCTTGTGTTAGACAATTATTAATTTTTTTAAATGCATAAGTTTTCGATGAAAAATAATACTTTCTTGAACGATGTAATTATTTTCTGTCTAATTACTCGGACACTTTTCTCCTTTTTTAATAAAACCGCAAATTAATTAAAAAAATGTAATTATATTCACATTACTTTGAAAAGTATGACATCTTTACCATTAAAAAATATATTTTTTTGTGAATTTTCATAAATTTCTATAGTTAAAAATTAGGGGCAATTGTCAAATACTAAATAGGAAAAAATATTTTTGTCAAATACTCTAACTAATTATACAAAATGCCAAATAATCCAACCATAAATATACAATTACAAGGTTACCCCTATTAAAAAAAATATTATAATAATAATAATATTAATAACCAACACACCACCACCACTACACCATTCCACCTCCCGCCGGAGATTTTTCCGGCGAGTTCTTTTTTTTTGCCCAAGGAACATAAAGTAATAAATCTCACTATAAAGTAAGAGATTATTAGTAAGAAAATTTCTTAATTCTTCATACATAAAACTAGTTTAACACCCGTGTATTACACGGGATTTATAAAAAACTAAATACAAAAAATATTTGTGAAAATCACAAAATTTAAAATAAAAAATTGAAAGGATGTGTTCTCAAACTGTGCCCTGATTAATTTATATATTATTCTAATTATTAATTAATATTATATTTTAGTATTTAGATTAGAATCGTTAATAATTATATTTACATACTTATAAAAATTCAAAAGATGACACATTTTCAACCCATCTCTAATTTATATTAATTAATTATTATTAAGTCATTTTATAGTTTTATATTTAAATTAATTTTTTTAATAATTACAGTTATATACTTTGAGATATTCAAAAGGTATCATACTATCAATCCTTCTCGCATTGTGACATTGTCTAATAAATATTAATTAATTATTAATATATAATTTTATTTTTTTATTAGATTGAGTTTATTACTAATATTTACTTACATACTCCAGTTATTACAAATATACCATAATTTACCTATACAGAATATTCAAAATTATAAAAATAAATTATTTCAACTTTTAATATAAATACAATTTATTTAATTATTTTCATAAAATAATTTTTTAATTAAAATTATTTCATATGTAATTTATCTTATTAATTAATTTAGTTTTTTTTTCTACTAATCGGATATGACATATTTATATTTTTATATTAGCAGTATAAAAGAAAATTACTGAATTAGAAAAAATATAATAAAAGAAAACTATTAAGTTAGACTAAATATAGTAAAAGGAAAATATTAAATTAGGCAGGATACAATAAAATGAAAATATCAAATTAGGTATATATATTAGGCTCGGTTAACATATAAGCAACTGAATCGCCAATTTTCTTTTATTATTCAAGCGAAGCATACGAAGCAGACACATAAATTAGGAGGATTTTACATTAATGTATACTTGTTTAACACGGAACTTATCAAAAGATAAATGTAAAATAAATTTGTGATAATCACTGAATTTTAAATCTAAAATAAAAAATTAAAATAATGTATTTGCAACTCGTGCCTTGTACATGTCTAATCTATATAATAAAAGAAAACTATTAAGTTAGGCTAAATATAGTAAAAGGAAAATATTAAATTAGGCAAGATACAATAAAATAAAAATATCAAATTAGGTAAATATTAGGCTCGAATAACATATAAGCAATTTTTTTTTATTATTCAAGCGAACCATACGAAGCAGACACATAGATTAGGAGGATTTTACATTAATGTATACTTGTTTAACACCAGTGTATTACACGAAACTTATCAAAAGATAAATGTAAAAAATATTTGTGATAATCACTGAATTTTAAATCTAAAATAAAAAATTAAAATAATGTATTCTCAACTCGTACCTTGTACATGTCTAATCTATTTATTAATTATTGCGAATATTAAATAATTTTGTATCTGATGCTTCAATTAAATTTATTAATAATCTTATTTACATACTTACAAAAAATTCAAAAGGCGTCACATTCTAAGCCCGTTACTAATATCTTTTTTATTAATTATTATTATTAATCATTTTACATATTAATGTTTAGAATAAATTTATTAATAATTATTAGTTGCATACTTTGAGATATTCAAAAGATGTCAAACTCTGAACTCGTGTCGCATTGTACTGGTGTCTAATCAATGTCTATTAATTATTACTATATAATTTAATATTTCTATGTTTAGATTGAGTACATTACTAATATTTAGTTACATACTTAAATTATTGTAAATAACTCGTATTCTACCTATATATAATAATTGAAACTCAAAAAATAAAACTATTTTAAATTCTATTATCAATTAAACATATTTAACTATTTTCATAATAATTTTTTTTTGTAATTAAAATTATTTCATATGTAGTTTGTCTTTTAATTAAAATAAATAATTTAGATCCTATCTACTAATATAAACGACTTACTTATATTTTTATATTAGGAGAATCAAGGGAAGTATTGAATAAGGAAAAGTATAATAAAAGAATTAAATTAGGTAAGATACAATAAAAAGAAAAGTATTAAATTAGGTAAATATTAGGTTCGGATGACACATAAGCAAACGAAGTACCAAATTTTTTTATTTGCCAAACGAAGCATACGAAGCAGACACATAGGTTAGGAGGATTTTGCATTAATATATAGGAGTGATATGAAATTTTCACTAAAGAGTAGGGAGTCTTATTACTTTTTTGAACATAAATTAAGAATGTATTTTATTTTTTTTTTGAAAATAAAGTAAGAAATTTCACTATAAAATAAGGATTTTTCTTACTTAGGAACATAAATTAACAAACTTTCTTACTTTATAAGATATAAAGTAAGAAATTTTATTATTTTTTCCAACATAAAGCTCGAAAATTCACTATAAAGTAATATTAGTTGTATTAAATTAGAAATCCCTAATAATAATTTGATATTAAGTAAGAATTTTTTTTTTTTGATGAAAAAAAAGTGTATAATAAGTAAGAAATATATAACAATATTTGCACATCAACAAGAAACTTTTGCAATCAAGTAAAATACTTTTTGTCATCAAGTATGAATTTTTTGGATATTAAATAAGAAATATGGGTACATATAGTAAGAAATTCGGACTTATAGTAAGAAATATTTTCGGTGACTGAAAATATTTTTGTACGTATAGTAAGAGGTATTTCCGGTGATCTGAAATACTTTTGGACATTAAGAAATGTTTGGACATATAGTAAAAATTGCAGACATATAGTAAGAAATTTGGACATTTAGTAGAAATTATCTAGGTTGAAAAAAATAAATTCACTGACTTCATGGACATATAGTAAGAAATTCAGACATACAGTAAGAATTTTAAGGGCAACAAAAAAAAACTCGACGAAAAAATAATTTCGGCAGCCGGAAAGTTTTCCGGTGGTCGGAAAATATTTTCCGATGATCGGGAAAAATTTTCAGCCAACGAAGAATTTTCCGTCCGGCGGCAGCAGGTGGCTGCCCCAATTAAATATTATTATTTTTATTATTATTTATTTATTTATTTATTAGTTTTTTCAAAGTAAGGGAATCGTGGTATATTTATATCATAATTTTGGACTATTTGACAAAAAAGTAGGTACTACTTGACTTAAAATTAAATGTAGGACTAATTGACAAATGAACCTCCACTTGGAGGACTACTTTACAGTTTCCCCACTTTTTTTGTGAGGGACTTAAGAGTTTCATATTTGGGGTTAATGTAAGTTGAATAATGTTGGGTGCAGAGAGCAAAAAAAAAAACATGCTTAAAGGCTATTTTTTTATCTAGTGAATAAAGAAGTAATTTCAAAAGTTTCAAGTGAATACAATAAGTGAGTGGTTTTGGGGTTTGGTTGAGAGCCTATTTTATAAAGGCTAAAGTTTTTTAAAAATTGGGTTCTTGGTTTAAGGTAAAGCATAAAAAGGTTCAAAAGTTTATTGAGGGTAGTTGTGGTATATTTGTGCATTACTTCGCATTATAGTCACTTTTATCCAAATATTTAGTACCTAACCGAAGAGTCTACATTACAACCTTAATAAAAGTCACATTTGATTCTTGTCAATTCGTACACACCGAGCAGTTGAGAGATAAATAATTTGCAAGCTTATGTTAGAGTGCATGCATTAACATGATATTGAGCATAAGCACATCCTAAACAAACATTTGTGTGAAGAGCGAAACACTTACTTTGTAAGGATCATTGATTTTTGAAACAAGAGTTAAAAGTAAAAAGGTGTTTTGACCAAGTTCATGATGTTGCGTTTATAATTTGAAAATTGATATTTGTGAAGTAAAATACATCATCACCATTTTTTTCATGTGCATACTTGTGTTTATTTCTATTTTTTCTTTATTTTGTTTCTTCGAGGATTTATAAACCCTTAAGTTTGGGGGAGTCGATTAACACGATTTTTAAGCATATTTTGGAACTTATTTACTTAGGTTTCAACTATTGATTGTGATTTTATAATGTCTTGTATCTTCATTTTATATTATTTAGACATTATTACTTGTTTGAAATATTTTTGTTATTTTTTTAAGAATTTGGAGCTTATTTAGGATTAAGGATGATAGTATGATAAAATGTATTTTTTCATACATATTGAAACTTATTAAATTAGGTTTCAACTACTGTTTTACAATTTTAATGTATTTTTACGTTAATTACTATTATTTGGGTATTATTAGGTTGGTTGTTAATTGTTGTTTTTATAGGATTTTGGAGCCATTTTGATTGAATAGATATTAAATATAAAGAAATGGACTGAAGAAAGTGAGGAGAATAGTCCATTAGGTGAAGATTGGAGCAAGCCCATGCAGCCTACGAATAAACGGAGCCCAGGAGACCACTATCAACATCATTATCGGTCGATAATTTGGTTGCTATTAGGGACCATTTTTCAAGAAGACTCTTAGCGACCCCCGTAGCGGTCGATAACTGGGTCGCTATTGTAAGCTATTTTCAAGAAGACATAGCCGAGTCGATAGAGAAATCGAAGGATATTGCGGTTTATCCTTTCTTATTTTAATTTTTGAACAATATGTGTTTGATTAAATTCCTAGATGATTGTTTAATCATATATAGCTAATTTCATAGTATTCTAGAGTTTGGTAAACATGAACGAATAATGGTTTGAACTTTTATTTCAATCAAGCATTTGGTCCTTTCAATTTTCTGATTCTTGATTTACATATATGCATAATTGCTTGGAAAGTTATTATGTTTATTAGCTTTAGAAATTCATAAATCGAGAGATGAATTTCGTTAATAGAACTACGAATTCAAAATGTTTTAATCAATAAGATCTATTGGAAATATTATTTTCGATAATTTTATTTCTTATTTGTAGTTTGCCTTTCTTAGGACATAATATATTTGAGGACTCTAGATTTATTTTCTAAGTAGAGATTAGGTCTTTATTTTATTTCCTTAGGTTATCTCTAACTTGTCCATCAAGTCTAGGAGTCTTATATATAGGAGAAGATCAAGACGCAGAGAGGTGTGGGAATAGAGAATAACGGAGACGGACGTACGACGCATACATCCTTGAAGCAAAACACGCAAAGTAATACTCGGAGCTACGTTGCTGAACAAAGGAGTTTTCTAGGTTGCGTAACCAACTGAAGAATTCGACTCAAGAAGAAGCGACGAGTATTTTTGTATTAAGAGTTTGATACAATTTGTTTTTCATATATTGCTTTTATATTTTTTAATTGAGTTTGAACAATTGAAAAGTAATATAGTTTTTGGGTTTGTACACCCAAGTTCGTAAGCACAATTGCTTACGAACTGAAATTAATTTACTGTGTTTATATTTTCCGCTGTTGTTTCTGAGATTCAGTTGATGTTAGGTCTGGTGACATCTATCACGAAACCTAACATCATATCTTTAAGTTGCATTTCTACAAAACTACAATTGGCACCAGAGCAGGATACTTAACTTTAAGTATTTCGATCCTTGTTTTGTATATTTGACATAATGGACGCTCAAGGGAACCCAAGACCTCCAATCCTAAATGGAGAGAACTACTCCCTCTAGAAACATAAGATGCGGTGGCACATCAAAAACATCGACGAATGAGCTTGGAGATCCATCCTTGTTGGATGGCAGAAACCTCGTGTCACTGATGTTGATGGTGACACCATATTCAAGAAAGAAGAAGAGTGGACTGACAATGAAGTAGCCCTGTCAAACTGGAACTCTAAAACCTTTAACACCTTGTGCGGCTATGTCGATACAAATTATTACAAAGTGATCAAAAATTGCGAGTCTGCGAAAGACGCTTGGGACGCCCTTCAAAGGGTGTGCGAAGGAACTCCAAGTGTGAAGAAATCTCGTTTGAAAATGCTCACCACAACGTTTGAGTCCATGAGAATGGATGAAAAAGAGTCGATTGTAAACTATGCCATGAGACTCTAGGACATTGCTAATGAATGTGGAAACCTGGCGAGCCCATGTCCAATACACGCCTTGTTGGAAAACTTCTTAGATCTATTTCAAAGAAGTTCTGTGTGAAAGTTGTTGCCATTGAGGAATCCAAGGATACTGACAATCTGGAATATGATGAGTTGGTCGGATCGCTCAAGACATTTGAGATGGAGCATCTAAATTATGACTCAAAGGAGAAAAATGTCGCTCTCACCTCTGATATTTACTCAAATGATGAAGATGAAAATACTGACTGGAGAGAGCTCTTCGATAAATTCAAAAAAACCACACTTGGAGAGGAAGAAGTGTCGCTCATTACTCATAAATTCAACTGCTACTTGAGAAGAAAGAATAATATTGGAGGGAAAGCATCAAATTCCATGATGGAGAAACCACCTCCAAAGTCGTTTGGAGGAAAGTTGTCCAACTTCCAGCCTTCATCTTTAGAATCAAAGACTGGAAATTCTCCCAAGCCACTTAGCGAAGTTCAATGCCATGAGTACAAGGGTTGGGGACACTACAAGAACGAATGTGCAAATACGTTAAGGAAGAAGAGTCTTATTTCAAAGGAGTTTGATGAAGATGGAAGCGACTCTGACTCACCTGAGTCAGTACCTGCACTTTTTGCTCATGTTGCCTGGGATGACGACTTTCGAGTTCACAACATCAATTCCAACACCCTGTGCCTAAATGCTGAAGTTGAAGATCCTCACGATGAATATAAAAAGTTGTGCGTGGAGTATGATGAACTATTTTCCAAGTGGGGAAATCAGGTTTTTGAAAGTGAAAACCCTTACAATCAAAGTTGAAAAGCTTACTCATGAGATAGATGATCAAGTGAAGGTCATTACCCGGTTGGAGACCTCTCTTACAAGAAAAGATTCAGAGTTGGAACGAGTAAGGGCTGAGCTAAAAAAGGTTTAAGATACAATTTCAAACCTCAACAAGGGAAAGGCGAAACTGGATGAATTCTGGAGATGTCGTACCCAGAAACTTCAAGGCACGGAATTGGTTACAAACCGGAGCAACAATAGCATCAAGTCAGCCACAACTAAGAGTCAGTCAAGCACCATAAGAAGAGAAGAAGGTAGTATGTTTTCCATCACTGTGTAGATCATGGCCACATTCGCCCCTTCTGTTGGAAGAGAACTGGGAAGAAAAGTCCTTTTAAGATAATTAATCAAGATGTTGGGACTCGTGATGTGACTCAAGTTGTCAACACTAAAGGTAACACCAAGTTGAAACGAGTTTGGGTAAGAAAGGGGGAGGCCAAGTGTAACATGATCTACACCTCTCTAAAATCTCACATTCCTAGAGCATGGTACTTTGATAGTGGATGCTCCAAACACATGACCGGATCCGAAGAACTTTTGTCAAACATTGTAAAATTCAAAGGAGGAAAGGTCAAATATGGTGGAGGCGCCAATGGACAGGTTATTGGGAAAGGAACACTCCATGTTCCAGGCATTGCCAAGCTGAGAAATGTGCTACTTGTTGAAGGGCTAACTGCAAATTTGATAAGCATTAGTCAGTTGTGTGATGGAGGCTTTAGCGTAAAATTTACACGAGAAAAATGCGAGGTCTATGATGTAGAAAGTGCGTGCATTCCAACTGGCCAGAGAACGTCCGACAACTGCTATCAAATAAATGGAGATGTGTTTTGTAAGTTGTCCCAGCTGAGTGATGTCGAGGTGTGGCATCAAAAACTCGGACACGTTAACTACAAAATGTTGGAAAGGCTTGTAAAGAAAGACGTTGTGAGCGGATTGGCAAAACTCAACACGAAGATCATCCCTGTTTGTGAAGCGTGCCAAAAAGGGAAGAAAGTTAAAGTACCACACCCATATGTCCAGAGCCTTACCACATCCAACTACTTTGAACTCATACATATGGACCTCATGGTACCACTTGAGGTGGAGAGTCTCGGAGGTAAAAAGGTATGTTTTAGTTATCATCGATGATTTTTCTAGATATACATGGATCGAATTTTTAAAAGAAAAATCAGAAACATTTGTATTCTTTAAAAGACTTGCTAAAAAATTATGTGTGCGTTTTGGAGTGAGTATAGGAAGAATCAGGACCGATCATGGAAAAGAATCCAAGAATGAATCGTTTTCAAACCTTTTCTCTAAAAAGGGAATTACTCATGAGTTTTCTTCCCCCTATACCCCTCAGCAGAATGGTATAGTTGAACGAAAGAACAGATCTCTTGCACAGATGACTAGAACCATGCTGATTTCTAATGGTATTGCAAAACGGTTTTGGGCAGAAGCCATGAACACAGCATGTCACACCACTAATAGAGTTTACTTTAGACCAGGATCACATGTCACCCCCTACGAGCTGTTGTTTGGCAAGAAACCTAACTTAAGCTATTTTCATGTTTTTAGATGTGTTTGTTATGTCTTGAATGATAGGGGATATCTCTCGAAGCTCGATTCTAAAAGTGATAAATGTGTTTTTATGGGTTACTCTCAAAATAGTCATGCATATCGAGTTCTTAACCTTAGGACACTTTGCATGATGGAATCGGTCAATGTGAAACTTGATGATACAATTAGTGGAGTAAAACCTGCTGAGGACAATGACCTGATGTATGATCAGAGTCCTCAATTTGTTGTGGACGATTTAGATGTTAATGCAGGTACAAAAGTTGTTGCTGCAGGTGGTGACGGGTCTGGTGACTTGTCATCGAACCCAACACCGACTCAGGAAGAGACTGGCAACAATAAAACTGGAGAGCTGACTCCAGTTTCAATTCCTTCCAGGGCAGAGTCTGATTCAGATTCAGAGGATGAGAACCCTGAAAATCAAATTGATCTTTATCAAAGAGACATTCCCTCAAGAGTTCAAAAGAATCATCCTACCGGGCAGATTATTGGTGAATTTGATCAGAGGAGTACTAGAAAAAAATAGATTAACTTCAAGGAAATTGTAAAATTTGTCTGTTTATCCACTAATTATTCTCGAATTCGAGAAACTTTGTTCCTTGCTAAAACAGAGCCGAAACGAGTGGAGGATGCATTGAAGAATGAATTTTGTATTAAAGCAATGCAAGAGGAGCTGGACCAGTTCGCAAAGAACGATGTGTGGGATCTGGTTCCCCGTCCTGATAATACACATGCACTAGTGGAAAAAAGTTGATTGGTGGCGCTTCATAAGTGGCGGTTGAATGAGGAACCGCTGCAAAAAGTGAAATGGCAGCGCTTATTCGTAAAGAAGCGCTGCTTATGAAATAAAAAAAAAGATTCATCCGGGTTGCGGTTCTATTAAATAACCGCCACCAATAATGACTTTGGGCAGCGCTTATTTGAAAAAGCGCTGCCAATAAAAATACCGGGTGGCGGTTCTATAATATAACCGCCACTAATAATTAAATCGGGCAGCGCTTATTGAAGAAGCGCTGCCAATAAGAATGCCGGTAGCGGTTCTATAATACAACTGCCGCAAAACGTGAAATTGGGCAGCATTTATTTAGAGAAGCGCTGCCAATAAAAATATGGCTGCTTATGAACAAGCTATCCCCAAAACAACCCGTAGCTCCAAAATCCGACTTAGCAATACTTACCCGGGAAAATTACTTGTTGAAATTTGGATGTAAACTTGTTCTTAGCCTGAATTTAATACTTACCCTTTCATTTGGATAAACCCTTGAAGTACTTAGCCTGAATTTTTCACTTGCAATCGGCTTTTTCACCTGCAATCGGCGCTTGATTTTGGAATTTTAGAGGTCACCGTATTTGTCCAGATTGTATCTCGAGGTTGAGCTGTCTGTAAGTTCTTTCTTTTCACTTCAATTTTATGTTTGTTTTTTTTTTATGTTCTAGAGTTGGGCGTATTTGGATTGATTATTTTAGGTATTGCAGTTTAAGTTGGAATTGGTCTTCATCTATGTAGTTGGATTAAGCCTGTATACTTTCATTATTTCATGATTCGTGTTCTTTCTGTAATTAAGAAACTATTACTGTTTTAGGTATTGCTGTTCAAGTTTGTTTTTCTTGCATATTTAAAAAAAAAATTCTGTTCTAAAATTTGATCACTAAGGCTTGGTGTTAATACAGAGGATTTTCTTGATTGCTACATTAGAGAACCTCTCATCTCTCCTCAGAAAATCATCATCAGCAGCAGCGCCATCAATAACTTCGGCGGAGGCGGAGCAGACAGCAGAGATGGAGAGGGATAAAATGGAACCGTGATGTGGTCGTGGAGCAGGTGGTAAGTAACTGCGGTGTCTTGGAATATTCACGGCGGCAGTGGTTGGGTGGTGGCTGCTGACGTATCTCTGGTATTGTTGTACATCATATTTTTTTTAAAATTTTCTTTCTTCAGTAGGTCTTTGCGATCTTCCATATTTTTTTACCATGACTCTTCAAAATCTACGTGTTTTATGTGTGTTGGGTTTAATTTCAAGTTGGGGGGCCAGGTCGCCGCAGATGTGATTTAAAGAGTTCATCCACTTAATGTTCACCTAGCTGAGCAATCAGGTGGTGCAAATCATTTTTTGGTACTATATAGAAGTTCTCGGAAAATTGGCTTGCGTTTTTTTTGACAGTCCTAGATCTCTTACGATAAGAGTTGTTGTTGGAATAAAGCATTTTTGGTGTATTTCAATTTCTTAGATAAAATGATTTTCTAAATTTCTTGTCAGATCTGAACTTTGATTCATGCTTTTGTATGAAGTTTGAGCTTGGTTTGATTATAAACCGACTCGAACTAAGCAAGCTTTTATATATGGAGTTAACCCACTCGAGCCGAAGATGAATCGAGCTCGAGAGTCTTGCTGGCAATTGAATATCCTTTCCTTCCGAATTTCACATCCATAATCGTAGGAATCCTAAATTCAATATCGTATACGAATTTCTCTATGAGATATTACAAAAGTTACTATAGCAATCTGATCTTGCAAATGGGAAATATCAAAAGATTTGAGATTGCATAAAACTCAGTAGCAGGTGAGCTCCTTTCCAGTTCAAACCTTACCTTGATGAACCTTTACTTGAAATTTGTATCGCCATCAGTTGATGTTATATATCTAAAATAACCTACCATTGGATCTTAACCAAAAACTTATTAAGAGATACCGATAGTATATTGTTCGCTACTTT
The DNA here is from genome assembly GCA_014905375.1 of Phtheirospermum japonicum. Classification (NCBI taxonomy): domain Eukaryota; kingdom Viridiplantae; phylum Streptophyta; class Magnoliopsida; order Lamiales; family Orobanchaceae; genus Phtheirospermum; species Phtheirospermum japonicum. The sequence goes on along the minus strand of BMAC01000082.1, from coordinate 1,333,007 downwards.
ATTGCACTGACATTAATGAATTGGTTAATAAGAAACAATATGACATTAAACTCACACCTGAAAGATTGAATAAGAAAGCAAAAGTTAATTATTACAAGAAATACCTTAATCATCGAAGCAGAGTTTCTGCAACTGAAGCTTCTTGCATTGCTTCAATGGATATTGTCTGTGCAGCGTCTCTGTGCTTCAACAATTCTTGTAATTCAGTTCACAGAATTTCCAGAGTAAGAAATCGGGCAAAATGTACGGCCTGAGAAATTCACAAACTAGGCACTGAACTAAGAGCTAATTAGTTACCTTCCCAAGTTTGGCAAGACAAGATGGGAGCGAGGCCCAAGAAACGCTTGCATCTGTTAGTCGCCGGTTACTAAAAGAAACCTTCACCAAATTCCCAGGAACCCCATTATTAGCAACCTCTCCGGCGGCCTTCTTCCCAATTGTCCATCCAGCCGACTTAATAATATCGGGCGTATCTCCATTTCTAGAAACTTTCTTCACAGACGCATTCAAGTTTACTTTCCTCTTTGGTAGCTTTCGAAGACGTAATCTTATTATTATCTTCTTTAGATGGCCTTTCACTTATCGATTTCCTCGTTGCCTACACAATAAATGAAAAAACACTTAACTGCCAATCTATCACTTCATTTATGTAAAATCTAACAGTAAATGGGTATCTAAATATAAAAAAAAAAAAAAAACTTACAGAACTACTCCGTTCAAGCCCTTCATTCTCGGGCTTTCTCTACACCCTTGGCATCTATATTCCCTTCCCAGCTCTTTCTCAAGGCTTTTGGGCCCAATTCAAGCCCGTGAACAATATTCTTCATCAAAGAAGCCCCACCACCAGATAGTACCTTTTTCCCTGTTAAGCTTCCTCCACGGACAGGGCTCGGCTTTTCCTTGATCTTTGTCTGGTGCTTAACACCAGTCGCAAACTTCTCAAACAAGGTCGGCAATGAATAACAACTCGTTGGAGATGTTGGTCTAATACTTATGGTTATGGAGTTTGTTACGTTAGATCATAAATAGAGTTGATAAAATTGAACTTCAATTGCGTAGAAACTAATACTAGCACTAGTGTAAACTAGCCAATTTAGTATTCTGACCTTATTATCACAAACTAAGGGGCATAAATGGCGTTGATAAAATTGAACTTCAATTGCGTAGCAACTAATACTAGCAGTCTCGCAGTAGTTTAAACGTGTCACTTTATTATTCTAGCCTTATTATCATAAACTTAGGGCATGTTCGTACTGATGTTTGTTTAGTACTTAATATTTGTTGAAATTTTAAATTTTGATATTTAAAATATTGTAGTGTTGAAATTCTATAAGTAATAAAAAAAATTATTTGTTATGGAATTAAAAATCATTCGCCTTTTATTATAATTGTCAAATTATTTTTAAAAGATGGATGATATTATATTATTATATTATATTTATTTAACTTTGTTTTAAGAGAGAAAAAACGAGAGGATAGATGATAAATATAATAGATATATGGTAGGTATTAGGTTTAAAAATTGGTTGGTTGAGTATTTGAATTTTGAGTCATATAACAAATGAATATTTAGTGTTCAAAATTTAAATTTTGTATTTAAACTAATAGTCCAAACACAACCCAAATATATTTTTTCACTGACCGAACACTTGTTCTATTGTTTCCAAATTGAAAGCTGAAATATTACTTTACTTGAAATATTAAT
>BMAC01000082.1:1280524-1331277 GCA_014905375.1 Phtheirospermum japonicum | reverse complement strand
TAAAATTTGATCACTAAGGCTTGGTGTTAATACAGAGGATTTTCTTGATTGCTACATTAGAGAACCTCTCATCTCTCCTCAGAAAATCATCATCATCATCAGCTCCATCAATACCTTCGGCGGAGGGGGAGCAGACAACAGAGATGGAGAGGGATAAAAGGGAACCGTGATGTGGTCGTGGAGCAGGTGGTAAGTAACTGCGGCGTCTTGGAATATTCACGGCGGCAGCGGTTGGGTGGTGGCTGCTGACGTATCTCTGGTATTGTTGTACATCATATTTTTTTAAAAAATTTCTTTCTTCAGTAGGTCTTTGCGATCTTCAGTATTTTTTTACCATGACTCTTCAAAATCGACGTGTTTTATGTGTGTTGGGTTTAATTTCAAGTTGGGGGGCCAGGTCGCAGCAGATGTGATTTAAAGAGTTCACCCACTTGATGTTCACCTACCTGAGCAATCAGGTGGTGCAAATCATTTTTTGGTACTATATAGAAGTTCTGGAAAATTGGCTTGCGTTTTTTTTGACAGTCCTAGATCTCTTTCTTCACAGACGCATTCAAGTTTACTTTCCTCTTTGGTAGCTTTCGAAGACGTAATCTTATTATTATCTTCTTTAGATGGACTTTCACTTATCGATTTCCTCGGTGCCTACACAATAAATGAAAAAACATTTAACTGCCAATCTATCACTTCATTTATGTAAAATCTAACAGTAAATGGGTATCTAAAAAAAAAAAACTTACAGAACTACTCCGTTCAAGCCCTTCATTCTCGGGCTTTCTCTACACCCTTGGCATCTATATTCCCTTCCCAGCTCTTTCTCAAGGCTTTTGGGCCCAATTCAAGCCCGTGAACAATATTCTTCATCAAAGAAGCCCCACCACCAGATAGTACCTTTTTCCCTGTTAAGCTTCCTCCACGGACAGGGCTCGGCTTTTCCTTGATCTTTGTCTGGTGCTTAACACCAGTCGCAAACTTCTCAAACAAGGTCGGCAATGAATAACAACTCGTTGGAGATGTTGGTCTAATACTTATGGTTATGGAGTTTGTTACGTTAGATCATAAATAGAGTTGATAAAATTGAACTTCAATTGCGTAGAAACTAATACTAGCACTAGTGTAAACTAGCCAATTTAGTATTCTGACCTTATTATCACAAACTAAGGGCATAAATGGCGTTGATAAAATTGAACTTCAATTGCGTAGCAACTAATACTAGCAGTCTCGCAGTAGTTTAAACGTGTCACTTTATTATTCTAGCCTTATTATCATAAACTTAGGGCATGTTCGTACTGATGTTTGTTTAGTACTTAATATTTGTTGAAATTTTAAATTTTGATATTTAAAATATTGTAGTGTTGAAATTCTATAAGTAATAAAAAAAATTATTTGTTATGGAATTAAAAATCATTCGCCTTTTATTATAATTGTCAAATTATTTTTAAAAGATGGATGATATTATATTATTATATTATATTTATTTAACTTTGTTTTAAGAGAGAAAAAACGAGAGGATAGATGATAAATATAATAGATATATGGTAGGTATTAGGTTTAAAAATTGGTTGGTTGAGTATTTGAATTTTGAGTCATATAACAAATGAATATTTAGTGTTCAAAATTTAAATTTTGTATTTAAACTAATAGTCCAAACACAACCCAAATATATTTTTTCACTGACCGAACATTGTTCTATTGTTTCCAAATTGAAAGCTGAAATATTACTTTACTTGAAATATTAATTTAATGCATTAGTGAAGCACACGCGGATTAAATTAATATTGTTTGCATTAATTTGCTGCTACAATAATTAGTTTGCATTAGTGAAGCACACGCGGATTAATTAGTTTGCATTTTACAGGCATTAATGGTTTGTAACCACTGTATTCCCTACTGTTTCTTTATTTAAAAATGTGTTAGATCTAATGAGTAGTTTTGTAGGTTTGTTGATTATTACTATTGCTCGAGCATCTGTACAAAGGAGGACGAGTGACGACCCAAGAACGATAAAGGAGATTCACATTAAATCAGGGAATATTTTGCTACTGCACAAGTGTAATAAACTCCGCCACTCTGCCATTCAGGTTCGTCTGTGTTTGCAAATCTAGATTTTTGTGTCCGGAAATTTGTTCTCAAGCACACTTGAAAAGTGACAGACAGGCTACAAGAGAATATTTGACACGAGCTTTGCGGGAAATTTTCAATAAAAAATTAATTTTTCTGCCGTATAACAGCTCGTACGACTGATTCATTAGATATGTTTGTCATTTAATAATATGTACCATATTTCATTTTTTTTATCTTGTTAATTGTAGGCATCATTGGATATTGATTGTTATATGCCCAGAAGTACGAAAAAGTTACTTGTTCGATCCAGCTTCCACACGGGACCCCGAGATATCGAAAGAATTGATTTTGTAAGTTAAATTAATTTTTTTTAGTTGATAAGTTTTCTTTGTTTTTACGTGTGTTTGTTGAAAATACTCAAATATCATATTTTGAAATGTAGAGCTTTTAGGATTGCATCATCAATAAAGGGGAATGGTAAAGGCCTATCATTTTCTAGGATAAAGGTAATATATATATTTTTTATTTAATCTTAGAAGTTTTATGTCTTAATATAACAAATCTTTATTATTTACTTTTTTTTTCCAAGTGTCGCAAGCAACCGGGGCTACCGAGTGCGGATATTATGTGATGAGGTATATGAACGACATTGTCAATAATTTTCCCAATAGTCGAAATATTGGAGTGGTAAGTTGGTTTGTTTATTATTATCTTTAATGTTTATATAGTGAGAAGTTTTAAATCATAATTAGATAGTGTTAATAAATCTAATATTTTGTTTCAATATTTTGAATTTAAGGATTGGATACCGAATCAAGATCCTTATTCACCGTTGGAGTTCGATGATATTCGTAATGTGTTTGCGAGATATTTTATTGACGTTATTCTAAATTCATAATTGTAAGCACATTTGTTGAGTTGGGGATAAAAGGAAATGGAGGCATGCGTTTTCTGTTGTGGAGTGGGTATAAGCATTTTTGTTGAATTTAAGGATTGAACACTTGTTTGCTATTTATGACATGAAGGATGTTTGTTTGGACAATTTGTATTTGTTATGAATATTTTTGGTTTGTATGATTTATAATAAATTTTGGTATTTTCAGAATTTGTGAATTTTTGGAGCTTATTTTGTGAATTTTTGGGGCAGATTTTTTTGGACTGGAGCTGTTTTGTTTTTTTTTGATAATTTCAGGTGAAAAAAAAGAATTTGCATCGGTTGTTCGCTCAGAACCGATGCCAAAAATATAATCCGGGCAGCACTTCTTAGTTACAAAGCGCTGCCAAAACTATTATTGGCAGCGCTTATTATCGAACAGGCGCTGCTAATACTCTTTTTCGCAATGGTTATTAGCTAAGAACCGATGCCAAAAGCAGTATTAGCAGCGCCTGTTAGATAAGAAGCGCTGCCCGGGTTCCGTATTTCGCATCGGTTGGTTTTGGCAGCGCTTCTTGTTAACAAGCGCTGCTAATACTGCTTTTGGCATCGGTTCTTTGCTAATAACCGTTGCTAATAGTAGTTTTAGCAGCGCCTGTTCGCGAAGAAGCGCTGCCCGGTTTCCATATTTGGCATCGGTTGGTTTTGGCAGCACTTCTTATATAATAACCGCTGCCCGATTTCTATATTTGGCAGCGGTTCTTCATAACAACCGATGCCAAAAATACTATTGGCAGCGGTTCTTAGAACCGCTGCCCGGGTGTTTTACTTTAAGCATCGCCAATATTAGAGGTGGTTCATAACCGCCTCTAAAGGCTATTTTGAACCGCCTCCAATCGCGTCTTTTGCACTAGTGATGTCACTGGAATGAAGTGAATATTCAAAAATAAGACGGATGAAGCTGGAAACATCGTTCGAAACAAAGCAAGGTTGGTGGCACAAGGATACACTCAAATTGAGGGTATCGACTTTGATGAGACATTCGCACCGGTTGCACGTATAGAATCGGTAAGATTACTTCTTGCAGTTGCATGTAATTTGAGAATTTCACTGCATCAAATGGACATTAAGAGTACATTTCTGATAGGGCAAGATATATGCCAGACCTGGATTGGGGTAGCTCTGACCCCCATATAATTAACAAGATGCGGGGAAGAACAGCTATCCCTTGAGGTCCCTGACCTGGTCATCGGAAAGAATGTTAGAGGCCCGGAGATTATCTCCAGTCGAAGCCCTGGAAGTGGGGATTAGCCTGACCTGGGCAAAAAGGCTTGGTTGAGTTCCTTTAAAGATAGTGCTCTTCCTCAGTATTAGCAAGAGTTGACTTGTTAAACAGCGAGGGCTAGAGGAAAGAGAAGACGAAGAATCGTGGACTAGGTTAGATTGAGGGAAAGGGCTAAAGAAGATCTGGAAAGAGAGAACTGTTTCTCAGATTCCCAACAAAGAGACAGGTGGGACCACTTGTCAGAATTTGTTGGGTAACGGCCCTTAAATCATGCCATGTGTTCCTTAGATCCCGGCTGGGGTTCCCCCGTTAAGGAAAGCTATAAATATCTCAGCCTCAAGGCTGAGAGAGGCAGGTCATTCTTTTAAGCTTTCTTATTTTCTTCTTGGAAAAACACCTCAAACGCTTACTGACTTAAGCATCGGAGAGGTTTCCACCGGAAAGTCACCGGTGGTCCTTTCTAACTCTTGTTTGTGGTGCAGATCAGGAAGGTGTTCAAGGTTTCAGGTGGTCTTAACCTTGGTCATTTTTTGGGTTGAAACAATTGGCGCCGTCTGTGGGAAGGCGATCAAGTTAAGACGTGAGATTTTCTGTTATGGCTTCAGACGGTTTACGACGGAACTTGGTGGGTGAGCTCGGTGGAACCCCTAGTTCCGCCGTGCCATGGGGGATGCCAAGATCGATAGATGCGGCGGCGACGAGGCCAGGAGAGACGGCGCCGTCAACAGGGGCCGCGCCAGGCACTATGCCGCCCCAGTTCAGTAAATCTGGGCCAGCTACGGGTGGTTCATTTAATGAATCCTTCCTTCTGCAGCTCTCGGAGCTGATTGGCAAAGCCGTGGAGACGGCAGTAGAGAAGAAGTTCGCGGAGATGACGCCGCCGCCATCCAACACGCCACCAGCGCAGGCTGTTCCGGTGGTGGGAACGGAGCCATTACGGGGGCAACAGGCAGATAGGGCTTCCTTGCATGATGGGGAAGAGCACTTCTCCACCTCTGACAGCGAAACTTCAGGCCAAACTAATCCAGGTCTAGCTGAACAGATGCAGAGTCTACAAAAGGAAGTAAGAGAGTTTAAGAGAAAAATGGTGACGGGTAGGATGACCCCGGCAAGAAGGGGCACACCATTTACTGAGGAAGTCATGCGAGATGATGTGCCAGCTTCATACCGCTCCCTTGGCTTCGAGTACAATGGAACCACGGACCCGTGGGACCACCTCAGTCGCTTTGAGATTGCAGCAGCCCTACATAAATTTTCGGACGCTGTCATGTGTCGGGTCTTCCCGATGACTTTTACTAAATCAGCGCAGCTCTGGTTTAGTCAACTGCCGCCGAGGTCTATCAACAATTTGATGAGTTCAGCTCAGCCTTTTTGCACCAGTTCACAAGCTGCAGGAAATACCAGAAAATGCCGCTGGAACTTTTCAGTCTCAAGCAAAAGGAGAGCGAGAGCCTCCGTGCTTATATCAACAGGTTTACAACTYCRAAATTAGAAGTGCCCTCTYCYTCTGAAGAGCTGTTGATAAATGCTCTGGCYRAAGGTTTGAGACGAGGGGATTTCTTTCAGTCACTGGTGGTGAAGCCAGCTCTGAAATTRGYYGAGCTCTTGGAAAGAGCYGAAAAGTATATCCATCTGGAAGAAGCTCTGAAACTCAAGGATGAAGGGGAGAAGAGGAGAGAGAAGTACGACAGGGATGACAGGGTAGCGGCAAAAAAGCCCAGACAAGAGCTGTCAATGGGTAGATCTCGATTTGATAAATACACTCCTCTGGTAACACCTCCGGGTGAAATTCTGCAAGCAATAGAGCGTCATCCAGAGCTGAAGTGGCCCAAAACTTACTCACAGAGGCCAAGGAAAGAAAGGTCGGATCGCTTTTGTCGCTTCCATAATGAATACGGGCATAAACACAGATGAATGCACGCACCTGAAGGACGAATTGGAGAGAATGGTCAGGAGGGTGATCGAAGGATTTCTCGACGCTCTAGAGAAATCGTCTCCGCAATAGTACGGAGTCGACTGTAGAATGCGGTGAGTTGTCCCGAGTCGTGTCTCTCGAGGATGGATGTGATCGGCGGTCGGTTTTCTTGATCGTTCTTATCGTCGGTTTTTACTTAATCTAATTTAACCCTAGAAAAGCGATAATCATTTTCCGGTTTCTATAATTAAGATTGAAATTGAGATTTACGATTTAAAAACATTGAAACATTTAAGGGAAATTAAAGCTTGTATTAAAAACGGTCAATTTAAACTATTTAACTTATTAAAACTTAATTATTTGAAATTAGTAAAATGGAGGGAAAATTAAGGTCAACTTATTTGAATAAGTCAACAAATTACTTAACATTAATCAAAGGTTTTTAAATATGAAGATTCAATAAACTATTACAAACTTTGAAATTAAACTACAACTTATTAACTTAAAAGCATAAGTTCATAATCTAGAAAGCTATAAAATGAAATTGAGAATTTTGAAAGATCTAAACAACCACAAACCAAGAACCAAACTTCAATATAAGATCAAAAGAAAAATAACATGGAAATTAAGCTATATTAAAGGAAAGAGATTACCAAATGTACTTGATTACACAAAAGCTTGAATGAGGAAAAGCTTGGAAGCTGATGGTTCTTCACAATGACACTTAAAATAAAGCTTGAAGATGAAAATAACTAAAATCTTAACTTAACTAATCTATATCTAAATACTAGAATTTATAGGAATTAAAACTAATTAAAAAAAAATGAAAAGTGCTTCTTTTTCTGGTTTTGAGCTGCTCCTTGGAGAAGAAGGCCACCCAGCAAGTTGTTCTCCGTGAAAAGACGTCTGATTGCTTAAATCTTCAAAAAATCTGCTTTTCAGTCGATCGACTGAGAAAAAGCAGTCGATCGACTGCAGTCGATCGGACTTGTCGGCTGTCGATCGACTGCTGTGTCGAAATGGCCAAAAAGCCCTGTAATTCAGTCGATCTTGGGACACCAGTCGATCGACGGCAGTCGATCGGCCAAGTAGGACAGTCGATCGACTGCCATGTCAAAAGCTTCAAAAACTCGCTGGAATTCAGTCGATTTTGGGGGGGTTCAGTCGATCGACCAGATATGCAGTCGATCGACTGAACATCCAGTCGGTCGACTGGATTCCAGCTTCCGGCTCGATTTCTCGTCCTTTTCGCCTCCGCCGGTTTATCGAACCTCGTCCGCTGTGCCTCCTTGCTTTGTCTGTCCAATCCCGAGTCGAGTATCGACGATCCCCACGAGCGTGGGCCCCGCTTGGGCGTCCTACGGCCAATAAAAAACCGAAAACGTGAACAAAACTACGAAAATGAATAAGAAAACGTACAAAAACTAAGAAAACCTAGAAATACGAAAAACGGCCAACCCGGACTCCTAAAACAACAAAAAGCAAGCGAAAAACACGCAACGTGAAACAAAAACGGTAATGAAAATATGTACAAAAAGATGCAAATCAGAGGGACATCTGAAAGAGTATATTCGGATAAGGAGGGAGGAAGCTAGATCTGGTAAGAAGAATTATGACCGGACCCTGACAGATAGGAGCAACCAAGATAGGGTGCGTACTGAGGTGAAAAGATCTGATCAGGACCCAGGTCATCCATGGGGAAATCCAGATGATCATCAGAGGAGAATTTGAGGAGCACTCTAAGCGGACAGAACACAATTATGTCAGGGCTGCAAAAGACCTGGTTCGGAAATCACGTGATGTGGGACAAATGACTTCTACCCTTAACATCTGCTTTGGGTCAGAAGATGGCGATGGTATTTTGGCCCCTCATATGGATGCTCTGGTTATAACTGCAACTATTGCCAATTATAATGTCCATAGGATTTTCGTAGACATTGGAAGCTCTGCTGATATTTTGTTCTATGACTGCTTTAGGCAGTTGAAGTTGGATGTTGAGATGGAAGAGGTCACCACCTCCTTAGTGGGGTTTGCAGGAGGAGCACTAAAACCCTTAGGAGCAGTAAGACTCCTCGTGACGTTAGGAGAGGAGCCATACAGGGTGACAAAAAACAGTGCAATTCTTGGTAGTGGATGCACCTTCTTCTTATAATGTCATGCTGGGACGACCATCGTTGAGCCAATTTCAGGCCGTTATATCCATCTTCCATATGAAGATGAAATTTCCAACGGAGGATGGAGCAGGAGAAGTTAGGGGTGATCAGTATGCTTCACGACGGACTTACGTGGAGTGTGTCAGGAAGAATGGGGAGGAACAGAGACAGAGCAAAAGAGTCAGAGTAGAGCCGCCAGAAACAGATTTGGCCAATAGAAAGGAAGGCCTGATGATGGTTGAAGTAGTACCGGGGGATGGAAGTCGGGTCCTCCGAGTAGGGACAACCCTCAGTCCGGAAACTTTGACAGAGCTTAGTCGCATTATTAAGGAGTAGCGCGGATGTATTTGCCTGGTCTCCAGAAGATCTGGTAGGAATCGACCCAGAAGTAGCGGAGCATCACCTCAACATCAGCTTAGACGCCAAGCCAGTAAAGCAAAAGAAACGTAATTTTGGCCCTGAGAAGGAAGCCGTCATAGAAGTCGAGGTGGAGAAACTGAAAGCTAAACACATCCAAGAAATACAATTTCCTGAATGGCTTTCTAACGCTGTCTTGGTTCCCAAGACTCAGGAGGACTGGCGCATGTGTATCGACTTTAGAGATCTCAATCGTGCTTGCCCCAAAGAATCACTATCCCTTACCCAGGATTGACCAGCTTGTCGATTCCACCGCTGGGTGTGAACTCTTAAGTATGATGGATGCGTCTCAGGGATATCATCAAATCAAGCTGGCTAAGGATGATTGGAAGCGGGTCAGTTTCATTACTTCCCGATGGCCCCAGCTCAGAAAAGATTTTTGATCGTAGCTATTGACTACTTCAGCAAGTGGGTGGAGGCCGAGGCTCTCGCTAGAATAACAGAGGAAGCTGTAATGAGTTTCATTTGGTAGAATGTGGTTTGTCGCTTCGGTATACCGAGAATAATGGTGTCAGACAATGGGACCCAATTTGCAGGAGCCAAGATAAAGGCTTGGTGTGCCAAGATGAACATTCAGCAACACTTTACGGCTGTATATCACCCAGAAGCGAATGGTCAGGTTGAAGTGACTAACCGTATTTTAGTTCAAGGAATCAAGTCGCGACTGGACAGATCTGGAGGAAAGTGGGTGGAAGAGCTGAGCTCCGTGTTATGGGCATACCGTACGAACCCGAAAGAAAGTACGGGTGAAACCCCTTTTAGTTTGGTGTACGGTATGGATGCCGTAGTGCCCGCAGAGGTCAGCCTTAAAACTCATCGGATCCAGAATTTTAATAAAGAACAGAATGAGCTGTTAAGGCAGGATGCCTTAGACCTGGTTGAGGAAAAAAGAGAACAGGCTGCGTTACGAATGGAACATATTAAAGGAAGGGTGAAAGTGGCGTATGACAAAGCTGTGGTCAGGCGACAATTCCGAGTAGGAGATCTGGTTTTACGGCGGGCTGACCTAGGACAAGCAAAAGGGAAGTTGGAAGAGTCTTGGCGAGGACCGGTAAGAGTTACCCAGACCTTGCCTGGCGGTGCGTACAGGCTGGAAGAGCTGGATGGCACGGCGCTACCCCGCGCTTGGAACATTGTCAATTTAAGAAGATTTTACACTTAATTGTATTGACTTTATGTTTGTTTAGGTTGAGTAGATTTACAGTTAAAATTACGTTTCACAGCAGGAAGAAAGCAATGAGACACATTCAGATTATTAGCAAAAGCGCTTATTGATAATTAAAAGAACTTCCAGCAGAAATACAAAAGCAAATATTCTCACAAGAATATTCGCAGACACAAGAGCACAAATTACAACCATGAAAAAATAAAAATACAGCCTTAGGATGGGGGTGCAGAACCGAGAAGTTGATGGAGCCGCTGGATCTCATCTTCGTGTTCCAACAGCCGAACACGGAACCGGTCCGACACCTCCACTGCGATGTCCCAGTCGACATGCAGCTCCGCGTTCTCCCTCTTCAAGTCGGCGATGATTTTTTCAAGGCGTTGTCGTTCACTGCGGAACTGTGATTTCTTCTCAGCCAGTTTTTTGTACGTTCTTGCAGCTGAGCTTGCAATTCGGAGATTTCTTCCTTCAGACGACCTTTCTTGTGAAGCAATCGGATATGCTCCTCAGTGGAAAAGACGGTGGGAGATGACGAAGACGCCATGATGCAAGGAAAATAAGCTGGGGAGGGGCACCATTATATAGGACAGGAAAAGGGGGGAAATCACTTTGATTTGGCGCGCAGAGGGCCTGGAAAAAGGCGGGAAACTAAATTAGAGTTTGGCGCGCAAAAAAGAGCCAGGATTGGCTAAGGACGGATGTCCTAAAATTTTCCTTACCTGTTTGTCAGTTTAAGCCAGGATTGGCTAAGGATGGATGTCCTAAAATTTTCCTGACCTGTTTGTCAGTTTAAGCCAGGATTGGCTAAGGACGGATGTCCTAAAATTTTCCTGACCTGTTTGTCAGTTTAAGCCAGGATTGGCTAAGGACGGATGTCCTAAAATTTTCCTGACCTGTTTAAGCCAGGATTGGCTAAGGACGGATGTCCTAAAAATTTTCTGACCTGTTTGTCAGTTTAAGCCAGGATGGGCTAAGGATGGATGTCCTAAATTTGCCTGACCTAATTGTCAGCTCAAACCAGCATTGGCTAAGAAACAGACGTTCAGAATTCTTCCTAACCTGATTGTTGGTTAAAGACGAGATTGGATAAGAAACAGACGTCCTAGACCTCGCTCAAACCGGATTGCTCGATAAAGTCGGGACGAGTCGAGTTAAGATTCATTATTTTCCTGACTGGATTAACAGCTCAAAGATGGATTTACTGATCCGCCTGATCTAATGGTTAGCTAGATAAAATATCTTATGAGGAAACTTTGACGCATGAAAAAACATAAAGCTTATATATATTACTGACCAAGAACAGATTACAAGTTGCGCACTTTCCCCTGGAGGGTCGGCGACTTTGATTATATTAAAATAACAGGAAATAAATAAAGATAAAGCCCAGACGCCTATCTGGGTGAAGACCTTCGATCGGAGACTAAAGCTCGGCGAATGCGCCAAAGCTCTCGCTCTGTCTCATGCAGACGGCGGCGATACTGGTCAGATCGCTCGGCGAGGACATGAGCTTCGCCGGCAGCGATGGTTAGGCGGTTCACTGAATCAACCAAATCTGCCTTCTCTTCGTGCAGTTGACGGTTGACTTGATGAAGTTCAGTCCATTCCCTTTTGTAATGACGCTTTTTCTGTCTCTTCCTCTCCAAAGGCGATAAAGAGAACCGATTTTTTCTTTAAGTGAGACCAACTGGTCGGAGAGCTTGAATTTCTCCACAACCAGGGAAATGTTCTTTCTCTTCACCGTATTAAGTTCCTCGATCAGAGGAGATGAAGACATATTGCAAATGAATAGTGAAAGGAGGATAAAGCATGCATACGAGTATATATTGAAATCAAAGGCACGTGAGAGGAATCAAAAAGTACTAGGGTTTCCGGATATTCAGGAAACCCTAGGAAATTCAAGAGTCGCAAAACGATGAAAATATTAATTGTCATTAAGTACAAAATAGTCAGGTACAAATATTTAACATCCAGGAAAAACAAACAGACCAGCCACACAGGCTATAACATGCAGATCTGTTCGATAAAAATTAAAGCTGAGGCAGACAAGGCAGGCAAATCCTCCTAAAAGCACAAAGCTCCACTCCAGCGCCTCTTCATAACTGCTCTGGGGTCTGGGATCCCTCAGCAAAGCTCTTCTTAAATTGGGTAGAGTCTTGCAAATCTCCCAAGTCGGCGAAGGTTGGAGAATTAGTGGCAACCATCGCCAACGATTGATCGGGGGGAGGAGAAGAGGTCGAGCTAGAAGAGCAGAAAGCCTGGCGGATATGATCAGCAAAAGACAGATCATCTAGCATGTGCAACCGGTCACCTTCAGCTGCGTGCGAGAAGGAAGTAGGCTCAGATGCGCCCTGGACAGGTGCTTCTCGGTCGAAGGGTAAAGAAGGATTCTCTGATATCCACTTGGCATGAGCATCCACGCCAAGGAGATAATAAGCCTCAGCCTCAGGCACCAAAAGCCGGTACAGATCCACTGATTCCAGAAAGGCCTGGCGCGTGGTCGCTCGGGTTAGTTGGATCAAGCGAAGAACTTCGTCTGAATTTAAAAATCCGAGTCTCCCCTTCGCTTCACCCTCTGTGAGACCCCTTGCCTCCCCGTCGGCTTCCCCCTCAGCTCTGGCAGCTTGCACTTTCTCTCTGAGCTCTTTTACTTCATGCTCCAAGAGGACTATCTAAGCATGCTTCTTTGCGTCGGACTCCCGCCAAGCTGACACCTCCGCCTTGCTCCCTACCAGCTCTGCCTTGAGCAGCTCCAGATCAGCATTAAGGCCATGATTTTTGGCCAGTAATTCTTGCTTCTGTTTTTTCAGATTCTCAATCTCCCTCTTCAGGTCCGCCTGGAGTAAAGAACCCCGCGCCCGGGCTAGGAGAGTAGCCCTGAGCACCACCGCCTATAAAAGGAGATTTGATAAAAGAGTAAGCGAAAGTTCTAACAAGACCTGGAAACATAACCCGCATTAGATGCCTTACCTGCGCCTCCGCTTGACAATATGAATCCAATAGAGCAGGATCAGACAGTTTCTCCGTCTCACGGCGGTCAGCTGTTGGAGCAAGCCCCATCATGTACTGCCTGGCTACCTCGCCAGTACAATTCATCACCGACCTGTTGAAGAAGGTCTGGTTGGGGTAAGGAGGAACCTGTGTAGTCCCCCCAGGGATGTTTCCGGCCCTTTCCTCCCTCCTCCTCTTCCTAGGTTGGAGCTGTCCTTCCTCGGGGTCGGATAAGAGTGGAGCCTCCTGAGTATGGGCTGCTGATTGGGGCAGGGCTCTCTCTCCTTGCCCCGTACTCCTCTTTGTCACCTCTGCTGGGGAAATTCTAAGGGGAGTTACTGCAGCCTGTTCTGGAGGGTTGCAATCTCGAGGACGGCTGGGAGGAGCCGCCACCAAGGTCACTTCTTCCTGAGTAGGGGAAGCCCTGGCAGGCTCGCCCAAGGGGCTTTTCTGATTTTTCACTGCTGCCTTCTTCGCTTCTAACAGTGCTTGCATCATGGTTACTGGAGAGAAGAGAAAAGAGAATGAGATATATATAAAAAAAAAAGAGAGAGAGAAGAGAGAAGAGAAAAGGGGTAACGTCAGAAGGATGATATGAACTACAATTGAACATGTACCAATGTGGGAAGGCAGAGGTCCATTTTCTCGTTGAGAGTTGAAAAAGTTTAGGATCGTGGGTTTGAGAAGCTTTGATAGGTCAAAAGGGGTCTGGTTCAAGACAGCTATTTTCTCACTCAGATGGGGTGATCTGTCACTCCGGGATATACGGACCTGGGGATGAAGGTAAGTAATGGGCTCAGTGGGAAAGCCCCAGTCCTCCGAGTTCTGGAAGAAGAAGAACTTCTTCTTCCAGCTCTTATGGGAAGAGGGAAGACCAGTTAAAAAGTGAACATCCGCTCGTCCGGAGAGATAGAAAAAACCTGAAGAGCTTTTCACCTGGAACAGGGAAAAGAAAAGCTGAGCCGTAGGTACAAGGCCAGCATACTGGGCCGCGAGGTGAAATCCGGCCATGACGCGGAAAGCATTCGGTAAAAATTGTAGGACCGGAATTTGATACAGTCGGGATACGGCCAATATGAAAGGGTGAACCGGTAGGCTCAACCCTGCGTGGAATTGGTCCACGTAGAAGTTTAGGTGGCCGGCGGGGGGCGCTGAGGCCCTCTCGTCAGGCGCTGGACTGGTGAAAGAAAACAGGTCGGAGATAGGAAAGGTGGAACGGATATCCCTAAATGTATTAGTGCTAACTATAGAAGGTATATTATCAAGGAAATGGGGCACTTGAGCCATTATAGGCCTCTCCACCGGGACCATCGGCAGTGACTCGGATGAAGATAGGTTTATGGAGGAGGTGGAATTCGCTGGGGAACCAGAGGGAGTTCCCTCGGAGGAATTGGTAGAGGAAGTTGACATAATTGAAAAACTAAGGAGAGGTGAAAGGAGTACCTGTTTGAAGATACCTACGAGGAGTTGAGTGGAGTAGAATCGTAGAAATCATCGTGAACGGCGAAGAAACTAAGAGGGGAAATTTGGGAGAATATGAAAAAAGACTTGAAAAGAAATAATGAGGGGGATTCGAGAATTTGGGAGATGAAATTTGAAAAGTAAAGGGGAAAAAGGAAGTTTGGAGGGATAAAAGGAAGTTGATAAATTTTTGAAAACGAAAATCAAGGAAAAGCGAGATTTGATGAGATCCTCGCATTTAATGCGGACAGAGGAACAGTACCTTAGGCAGTGAGCTGGAGCGCTAACCGCCTTAAAATAGGACGCGTGCCGCTGACCAATCATGTACAGTACTTGGAAGGACGTGTGGTTATGGTGACCGTTTGGGGATACGAACCGAAACCACTAATGCCAATAATTAGGGCTGTTTGGCAGGAGGATATCTCGGGATTCCCCAATACGAGAAGTCATAAAAAAAAAAGAAAAAAGGGGCCACATTTATTTCGAAGGAGCCCAAGAAGATTACTGATCTACCCCAACTGTTCGGGGGGAGGAGTTTATAGGGCAAGATATATGCCAGACCTGGATTGGGGTAGCTCTGACCCCCATATAATTAACAAGATGCGGGGAAGAACAGCTATCCCTTGAGGTCCCTGACCTGGTCATCGGAAAGAACGTTAGAGGCCCGGAGATTATCTCCAGTCGAAGCCCTGGAAGTGGGGATTAGCCTGAACTGGGCAAAAAGGCTTGGTTGAGTTCCTTGAAAGATAGAGCTCTTCCTCAGTATTAGCAAGAGTTGACTTGTTAAACAGCGAGGGCTAGAGGAAAAGACGAAGAATCGTGGACTAGGTTAGATTGAGGGAAAGGGATAAAGAAGATCTGGAAAGAGAGAACTGTTTCTCAGATTCCCAACAAAGAGACAGGTGGGACCACTTGTCAGAATTTGTTGGGTAACGGCCCTTAATTCACGCCATGTGTTCCTTAGATCCCGACTGGGGTCCCCCATTAAGGAAAGCTATAAATATCTCAGCCTCAAGGCTGAGAGAGGCAGGTCATTCTTTTAAGCTTTCTTATTTTCTTCTTGGAAAAACACCTCAAACGCTTACTGACTTAAGCATCGGAGAGGTTTCCACCGGAAAATCACCGGTGGTCCTTTCTAACTCTTTTTTGTGGTACAGATCAGGAAGGTGTTCAAGGTTTCAGGCGGTCTTAACCTTGGTCATTTTTTGGGTTGAAACAATTTCTAAATGGTGTTTTGAGAGAAGAAGTATATGTTGAGCAACCCAAAAAGTTTGTGGATCCTCACAAACCTAATTTTGTTTTAAAACTTAAAAAGGCCTTGTATGAGTTAAAGCAAGCTCCAAGAGCTTGGTATGAGAGGCTAACTCAGCATCTTTTATTTCTAGATTTTAGACGAGGTGAGGTTGACAAGACTCTATTTCTGCTCAAATCACAGAAACACATTCTTATTGTCCAAATTTATGTGGATGATATCATTTTTGGTTCGACGAACGAACAGATGGTGAAGGATTTCGTTGTTCGAGTGTCAGACACTTTTGAGATGAGTATGCAAGGTGATCTTTTATATTTTCTTGGCTTACAAATTAAACAAATTGATGATGGAATTTTTCTCTAACAAACCAAATATGCAATGAATCTGGTCAAAAAGTTTGGTTTAGAAGGTGAAAACCCTAAGAGAACGCCTATGGGTAAAGATAAGAAAATGTCGAGAGACGATGTTAGGTCTGGTGTTGACAACACCCTTTATAGGAGCATGATTGGTAGTCTCCTTTATCTAACTGCCAGCAGGCCCGACATCATGTATAGTGTTTGCTTATGTGCAAGATATCAAGCTAACCCTAAGGAGTCACATTTAAAAGTCGTTAAAAGAAGTGACTTAGGGTTATGGTATACTAAAGAAACATGCACTGAATAGGTAGGTTATACGGACTCCGATTGGGCTGGGGATGTAATTGATAGGAAAAGTACTACAGGGGGTTGTTTCTTTTGGGGGAATAATCTAATCTCTTGGTATAGCAAGAAACAAAACTGTATTTCCTTGTCAACAGCCGAACCCGAGTATATTGCAGCTGGGAGTGCGTGTATGCAACTTCTTTGGATGAACCAGATGATTGAGGACTACGGTCTCCATAGAAGTATTTTGACCGTACTCTGTGATAATACGAGCGCAATTGACATCTCAAAAAATCCATTTCAGCACTCTCGTATAAAACACATTGACATCAGGTATCACTTCATCCGAGACTTGGTTGAGAGAAAGATAATAAGTCTTGAACATGTAGGGACGGACAGTCAGCTTGCTAATATATTCAAAAAAGCATTAGATTTAGAGACCTTCTCTTGTTTGAGAAGAGATCTCGAAATGTGCATAGTCTAGTCCAAGTTGGGTTTGATGTTATGACGCCCAAAGATGTCATCAGTCATAACATCTGTATATTTTGCATGCATTTTTGTTTTCATGTTCATACATAATACAAATGCATTGAGTCTGATTTAAAGAGAAATAAGGTCATGTGTTGTAATAAAAGTGATGACAAAAAGACTAACCTCTTCGATTTGGTGATTGTGGAACTTTCCCGCAGAAACAGGTTTTCTCCCAGGTCCAAAAACAAAAGGTGTTAACAGCTACTGCTGAAGATAAGCTAATTCTCTTCAAATCCAAAAAGGATGAAGAAAATCAGGACAATAAAAGTCTGATATTTAAATTTCACCTTCTTGAGCGATTTTGACGTTGTCATTAACTTGGGTTAAGGGGTTTGTTTTCATTGACTTCACCTTATGCAATGTTGGGTCTAATGTCATCAGTCATGAAAAGCAACACTGATCAAAATCTCTAAAAATCTTTATGTGAAGGTTTTTTTTCCTTTCTAGGTCATACTTTTAGGCATAATTTAATACATTCATATTTTGTGAATTTTTCTGTATTGTTGAGTGTTTTGTTTCTCTTGCTTGCCTTTTATTCTGACGTCTCTTGGTCTTGTTGAGGATGTAGTTATTTGATTGTTTCAATGGTGTTGTGATCGGGTGTGCTAGACAGGTAATATGAGATTGATATGAATTTTGGATTTTTCACTTTATACGCTTTTTATACACTCTTGGTGATGGTTCAGTTTTCTAGCTAAAATTCGGTTTCTCTTTGTTTATACGTGGTTTGGATAGTGGAAACCATGGGCGGTTTGGTCGTGATATTGTGTCCTAAATTAAGGGGGAGTGGAGTTTTTTTTGGATGGAAAGAGAATCTTTTGTGGGTTAAAAATGGATAATAGGTAAATTAGGGTTTTTACCTTACCTTTCTCTCTCCTAGGACAACGGTCATTTTTTTTCTTTTTGTTTAAAGAGTCCGATTTGTTACCATTTTTATCTCATTTCCCTTTAATCCTTCAGCAATTAAAACTCCCTAACTCTCAACTTTTTCATAGTCTCTCTCGAATTGCCTTTGTTTTTGTTTTCTTTTTGAAATTTGGAACAGGATGTCTTCTCCGAGTAGAATTCACGAGCTCCCTGCCGGCGTGCAAAAATCGTCCGATGACCACTGGCGCTAATCTGGAGGTGAAATTCTCTTTTTTCCAGGTCAGTCTGGGAATGAAATTGAAGTCGATAACCCGCCAAAAAGATGATGTTGGGTCTGGTGATTTGTCACCAAAGCCGACATCACCCACTATTGATCCAGTTCCATCCTCCAATACTAATTCCGACTCCATTTATTCTAGCGGTGCACCGATCACATCTGCTGCCTCCGACCACTCTGCTAGATCTGATGAGGCTCCGTCTCAAGACATCGAGATTGAAGACATGAAACCAATCTCCACAAGGTTCTTGACGAGTGAAGCTGAGGAGCTGTTCTTGGGATTTCAAAATCGAGGCATGATTGTTGAGCACCAAATCCCCGTTGATATTTTCATGAAGCAGAATCTCATTACCTTCTTTAGGCACCGTGGCGCCTCTTCGAGCTGGTGTCATGTCTGGTGATGGTTCTTGTGTTCCCAACATCAGTACCAACATGGTTCATTTTTCTGCTCCGGTTGTCCGAGCCCAGATTACTTTGTTTGATAACCAGGTTGCACAGCAACAAGCGCTTAGGAACTTGTTTGTTGAGGTCCTTTTGCTTTTAGAACAAAAAGGGGGAGAAGATGTAGAAGACGCTGCTGTGAATGTGGTTCATTACGTCATTTAGGGGGAGTTTCTAATTCAGAGGGAGTTTTTAGTCTTTTAATCATTTTCATGCGTCTTGGGTATTTTGTCCAAAATGGTAAAAGGGGGAGATTGTTGGATATATTATTTTCGACAATTTTATTCCTTATTTGTAGTTTGCCTTTCTTAGGACATAATATATTTTAGGACTCTAGATTTATTTTCCAAGTAAAGATTAGGTCTTTATTTTATTTCCTTAGGTTATCTCTAACTTGTCCATCAAGTCTAGGAGTCTTTTATATAGGAGAAGATCAAGACGCGGAGAGGTGTGGGAATAGAGAATAATGGAGACGGACGGACGACGCATACATCCTTGAAGCAGAACACGCAAAGTAATACTCGGAGCTACGTTGCTGAACTAAGGAGATTTCTAGGTTGCGTAACCAACTGAAGAATTCGACTCAAGAAGAAGCGATGAGTATTTTTGTATCAAGAGTTTGATACAATTTATTTTTCATATATTGCTTTTATATTTTGTAATTGAGTTTGAGAAATTGAAAAGTAATATAGTTTTCGGGTTTGTACACCCAAGTTCGTAAGCACGATTGCTTACGAACTGAAATTAATTTACTGTGTTTATATTTTTCGCTGCTGTTTCTAAGGTTTAGTTGATGTTAGGACTGGTGACGTCTATCACGAAACCTAACATCATTTTTCTAAGTCATGAATTTGAAAAACTACAAGATCAATAGATCTGAGATTAGAATTAATGTTGTTAAAGTCTTTTAAACTTTTTGGAGTTCTAAATGATTGTTAATGCATCTCGCATTTAGAACTCACGGTTTAATTACTTCAAAAGAAGTGTTGATATATATTTGTGATTAACATATATTGATTTGATTCACAAGAATTCTTGGTTGATTGAGAATGTTTTGCATTTGAGTATGATTCTTTTACTATTTTATGTGTAGATAACTCATCGTTACACAATCGATTGGCAACCTTTTGTGTTTATAAAGTTATTATTGTTTGACATCTTTTCATAACTACTTGATTTTATAAATCATAATTCGAGAGATAAGGTTTATCAATTAGTCTTTCAAACACGAGATACATTAATCAACAAGACCGGGAGGTTTGAGATTAATAGTGAAGGTGTACAAATCATTAAAGCCTTTTGAAGTTTTAAGCATGATCTTGAGAATGTGTCTCATATTTAAAATCCACGCTTTAAGCTCTTTGAGAGAAGGCTTAAACTATTTTTTGTGATTGACTTATATAATTGAATCACGACAATACCCGAATGATTAAACACGATAGACGTTGAGAGTTCATTAGAATCTCAAACCCCCCTCTGTCTCATTTGAAAACCTCTCTTTATTATTTGTACTTTTGTTCTTGGTAAATTAGTTTAATTAGTTTATTTTATGTTCACCGTTCATAACGATAAAACTAAAATCTTCATTTATATTAGTTTAAATAAAATTAATTTATTAATAACATTACTTTTTAATTTCTGAGATTTGGTCCTTGTGATAATTGACCTTGCTCGTCGTATACTACGTTTACACCGTATATTTACGGTTAGACAGAGTATATTAACAGACAAGTTTTTATCACTCGAACTAGTCCCTAGTAAAATAGAGAGAGGTCAAGTTTTGGGCATCATTGTCGGAGACCAATTTATTGTAAATTAAAAATAATGTAATTAATAAAATAGTTTTAATTTAAACATTGGTCACATTTCTTTTTTCTTAATTGGAGTTTGTATTTATTGGATTTTCAGTTGTAAATCAAGCTTTTGAAAGAAGAAACTGTCTAACTAAAGACGTTAAATTAAGCACTCGTTTGGAGATAGCCAACAATAAAGGAAAATGGTGTCGAGACGCACCTCGAACCAATGTGGAGCCAATCCCTCCAAATGGGAGCCGACACCAAGTCAGACACTACCAATGTAAAATTACTTTATTTATTTATTTTATCGTAGAAATTAAGCTTGGGGGAAGGAGGTGTGGTTTACATTGGTCATGTATTATCACTTTACATTACATATAGGACTGCATTAGTTGTTATTTGATTTTATCTTTATTTTTATTTATTTTTATTTTATTTGCACGTTAGTTACTTTATTTGAAATAAAATGGGAGTTGTGGATAATTGGGTCTAATATATTTGATTCATTTGATGTGATATGCATTTGTGTGGAGTTTTTGTGAAATATTTAATGATGTGCTAATGATGAGTTGATTTTAAAAAATTACTTATACTCTATAAAAACAAATGTTTTGAATGTTATTACTATGCCTTGACTGAAAAATCTTGGCTTCTTGTTTTGAAAAATGATATGCCTTATGAAAAACCTTGTGTGATTATATATCGTGCATGCATCTCTTTAGAACTTGCTATGGTCGAAAGACTTGAAAATGATTTGGGAAAAGTTAAAAAAAATATATTTTCCAGCCATATCCATATATAAAAAACTATTAATAAAATTATTCCTAGTCAGCCCTGTTGAGCCTTAATCTTTCCATTCTTTATTAGCCACGATCTTATCATATGCTTCTAAGAAACCTTATGAAAAATTATTTTTGTGAGTTGAGTATATATATATATATATATATTAGTCAATGTCAAGTTCCAAAATAAAGGCTTACATTTAAAGGCTACTTTTTATCTTTTAGTTAGTGAAAAAAGTTAATTTCAAAAGTTTCAAGTAAATACAATAAAATAGTGGTTTGTGAATTGATCGAAAGCCTATTTAAAGGTTAAAAAAATAATAAATAGATTTTGGGAGTTTTGGTTGAGAACCTACTTTGTAAAGACTTGGTTTTACAAAATTGTTTGGATTCTTGGGATAAGGTGAAGTACAAATAGCTTCAAGTTTTAGTTAATAAGATAATTGTGGTATTCTTGTACTCGTAATTATGGTCACTTATCCAAGTATTACATACCTTACCAATCAGTCTACATTGAAACCTAAATAAAAATCTGTTATGATTCTTGTCTTTCGAGCACACCTCGTATTGGGAGATAGACAATTTGAAAGCTTATTTTAGAGTTCATGCATTGATATGATTAAGCATATACACATCTTATCTTATATAGTTGTTTGATTGAGCGAAGCACTTCTATATATGAGGATCATTAATCAGAACAAGAGGATTAAAGGTAAAAAGGGTGTAGCGATTGATTTCTTACTTTTGCATTTATACATTGAAAAATGATATCTCTGATACAAATACATTTTCACCATTTTTGTCATGTTCATACTTGTGTTTATTTCTTATCTTTTGTTTATTTGAGGCCGAACAAACCTTCTAAGTTTAGGGGAATATTATAACATGTGTTTTTTGTACATATTGGGACTTATTAATTAGGTTTCAACTATTGTCCATACAGATTTAACGTCCTTTTAATTTGATTCCTATTATTTTGACGTTATTACGTGTTTGGTTGTTTGTGTTGTTTTTATAGAATTTTGAAGTCATTTCGGTTGGTTTGAGTTTAAAGATAAGGAAATGGACTAGAGAAAGTGAATAGAAGAGTCCATTGGGCCAAGATTGAAGCAAGCCCTTGCAGCCCACGAGTCAATGGAGCCCAGGAGACCACTATCGACCCCATTATCGGTCGATAGTTGGATCGCTATTAGGAGCCATTTTCAAGAAGACCCTTAGCGACCTCAATAGCGGTCGATAACTGGGTCGCTACTGTAAGCCATTTACAAGATGACCATTATCGGCCTAATTAGCGGTCGATAATGGTCCAAAAACGTTACAAAAAATTACAAAGTCAAATTTAAAGGCTGAGATTTTATTTTTGGACTATAAAAGGAGGGCCAAGAACTAAACCACATACATCCTTGACCCATCTTAACATCTTGAGAATTCTTTCACTGCCCATTATCTTAGGAACCATTCTTCACCACCAAAATTACTCCAAAAGTTTGAGATAGAGAAAACGAAGGAGATTCGGAGGAGAAACACATGAAGAACAGGCAGATCAAAGGATCCACAATTATCTTACAGTTTATCCTTTCTTGTTTTTATTTATGAACAATATGTGTTTGATGAAATGCGTAGATGAATGTTTAATCATGTATAACTAATTTCATAGTATTCTAGGGTTTGGTAAACATAAAAGAATAATGTTTTGAACTTTTCTTCCGGTCAAGCATTTGCTCCTTTCAATATTTTTTATTCTTGATTTACACATATGGATAATTGATTGGCAAACCCTTATGTTTATTAGTTTTAAAACTTCATAAAATTGAGAAACTAGTTTTGTTAATAAAAATATAAATTCAAAATGTTTTAATCAACAAGATAAATGGACTTGAGATTAGAATTGATGTTGTTAAAATCTTTTAAACTTTTTGGAGTTCAAATTGCGTTTGACAATGCAACTCGCATTTAGAACTCACAGTTTAATCACTTCTAAGAAGAGTTAATCTATATTTGTGATTAACATATATTTATTTTATTCACAACAATGATTGGTTGATTGAGAAAGTTTTACATTCGAGTATGTTTTTTTTACTATCTTTGTGTTTGTAACTCATCATTGCACAATTGATTGACAACCTTTTGTGTTCCTATGATCGATTGACAACCTTTTATAACTACTAACTTTGATAAATCATAATTCGAGGGATGAGGCTCATCAATCATGGTTTCAAACATAAAACACTTTAATCAAAAAGACCAGGAGGTTTGAGACTAATAATGAAGTTGTACAAATCTTTAAAGCCTTTTGGAGTTTTAAGCGTAATCTTGACAATGCATCTCACATTAGAATCCACGGTTTACGCTCTTCGAGAGAAGGCTTAAACTATTTTGCGATTCACTTATATAATTGAATCAAGACAATACTCGAATGATTAAACACGATAGACATTAAAAGTTCATTGGAACCCAAACCCCGAAATACCCCCTTCTCATTTGAAAACCTCTCTTTCTTATTTTTGTACTTTTGCTCTTGGTAAATTAGTTTAATTAGTTTATTTTATGTTCTTTGTTCATAATGACAAATCCAGAATCTTTATTTTTATTATTTTAAATAAAATTAATTTGTTAATAACATTACTTATTAATTTTTGAGATTTGGTTCTTGTGGAAATCGATCTTGCTTGCCGTATACTACATCTACATTGTACGTTTGTGGTTAGATAAAATATATTAACCAACAAGTTTTTATCACTCAAACAATCCCTAGTAAAATAGGAATCGATCATAGTAATAGAGATTTGGGCCAGAGCTAATTTAGAAAAGAGATCATTGAGCTAAATTGGAGCAAGCCCACGAGCCCACTGAACCATCAGAGCCCACAAGACCACTATTGACCCATTTATCGGTCGATAGTTGGGTTGATACTATATGTCATTTAACAAGAAGACCATTTGTGACCCAGTTGTGAGTTTTAATGGGTCAAACACATTAAAAAACGGCTCCAAAACAAAGTTAATGGATGAGATTCATTTTTTCCTATAAAAATGGCCCAAGAAGTCATCAAGAGAGAGGAGTTTTTTGTCAGAAAATATCATCAACCAAGTTTAGTATCAAATTGCGAGTTTGAGGGTAGAGTGCTTGGAAATGAGAAACAATTGAAATCAAAGATCCATATCAACCATTACGGTTATCTCTATCTTTGTTTTTTTTTTTTATTATGAATGTTAGGTGTTTGATAAATTATTTGTATGAGTTTATGAACATGTCTGGCTAATTTCCTTTTATTCTGGAGTTTGGTAATAGCAATGATTGAATAATGTTTTGATAATTCTTTCAATTCGAGTATGAACCTTTTACTTATTTTCATATTTTGGTTTTATTGATTCAAAAGTGTTTGACAATTATTTGTGTTTATGAAAGTTGCGATTGATTGACAATCTTTCAAAACTAATAGTTTGATAAATCATAATTCAAGTGATGTAGTTTATCAATAGACTTTTGAACATGGAACGCCCTAATCAATAAGACAGAAAGGTTTGAGAGTAGTGCAGACGTAAAATTCTTATAAACCTTTCGGAGTTCTAAGTATAATTTCAAACGAATATGTTGTTTCATATTTAGAATCATCGTTTTAATCACTTCGAGAGAAGGGTTAAGCTAAAATTATGATTGGCTTATAAGTGAATTGAATCACAATATACTTGATATTTAAAATATAAACATTATAAAATCATTACGACTTCAAACCCCAAGATATTTCTTAACACTTGAATTTCTCGATTTTACAAATTGTGCTTCACCTTTGATAATTTCTTAGTTAACACTTTTTTATTAGTTTATATCTGTATTTTTAACGACAAAACCCAAATAATTTTTTGATCATATAGATAAAACCGCATTATCCTTATTATATTACTTACCAACATAAAATCATTATATATCCCTGTGGGATTTGACCTTACTCCTTTCGTACTACATCTACACCGTACACTTCCGTATAAATGACTTCTCCCTATTATACTAGAGATTGGTTTGAGTTATAAAATTCTATTTGTTCTTATACTCTACCTAACTGCAAGTGTATGGTGTAGATGTAGTACAAAAGGAGTAAGGTTGAGTCACACAAGAACCATGTGTTGATTTAATATTAACAAGTAATATAATTTATATAATGTAGTTTTTATCTAAACGATAAGAAATGGTGTGGGTTGTGTCGTTGCAAACTAAGGACATAAACTAAATCAAATTATCAACTAAGAGATTTACCAAGACAAAGCACAATTTATAAAGTTGAGAAATTCAGGTGTTAAAGATTATTCCGGGGTTTGGAATCGTAATGATTCCATAATGTTGATCCTTTTCAATCTATTAAGTATATTGTGATTCAATTTGTTTATAATCCAATCACAGTTGTAGTTTAGTCCTTCTCTCGAAGTGATTAAAATGTGGATTCTAAGTATGAAATAATGTGTCCATTTGAAATCATACTTAGAACTCCAAAAGGTTTTAAAGATTTTTACGACTTCACTACTAATCTCAAACATCTTGGTCTTGTTGATTAGAGTGTTCGTGTTCGGAAGTCTATTGATAAATCTCGCATGTCGAATTATGATTTATTAAACTATTAGTTTTGAAAGGTTATCAATTAATCGCAACTTTTAGAAACACAAATCTTGTCAAGCACTTATGAACTAATAAAATCAAAACACAAAAATAAACAAAAGGATCATACTTGAATGATTAAAATATCAAAATATTATTCAATCATTATTCATACCTAACCCCAGAATAAAGAACATTAGCTAGACATGTTTGTAAAATCTTTATATGGTCCTTGTGGGGTATCTTTCGTATCATACACTTGCGATTAGATAGAGTATATAAACAAACAAGTTTTTATAACTCAACCCAATTCCTAGTTAAAATAGGAAGCGGTAAGGTAGTTTATGAATTGGGTTATTTTCGTGTAGCGGGATTGTTTTCCATGATGAGAAATCCGTTGTCGTTGTTTCTGTGGCGAATATCATAGATGTAATAAAGGGGTTATATGCAAGCAATTGCGTAAGTGGTGAATGTTGTTTTAGATTACCTATCATACCATATATGTTAAATTTGACTTTTTTTAGTACGGAATTAAAGTAAAGTTGAATTTAAACATATAATTATCTTTCTGGTATAAACATAGATATGGACATAAAAGGTTGTTGATGCTTACAGAGGATACCACATGAGAGCTTGTAGTGTAACAAAAGATATTACTATCGTTCGAGCAAACTACTGTATACGTTTCTCCAAGGATTCGATTTTAATTTATTATTAAAATGCATTGATAACAATGTATGTATGTTGTATGTAGACACGTATCGTTCATCTCCAAAGCTAAGAGTTGATAGACGAGGTCGTTATATCGTGGTAATTGTATTTCCTACATTTAGTATGACTACAAGGACACTTCAATTTTTCCCCGTCCTTCATTGGTCCATGGGTGAGTGGAAATTGTATGAAACTCTCAATCCCTTCCATGAACGCGTTCGGCAGATAACCATCCACCCTCCATTTGTACATCCAACTATGATCATAACTCATTCTATAATGTCCTAATTGTGATTAATAATATAGATGATCAAATTATAGATAATCGAGCGCTATGAGGGTGCCTATAGAAAATGATTGAATTTTTGGTGAGGGCCCTATCCCATTCAAGAATGTGATGTTTAGTAACAAAGTTATCTTACTATGCAGTTGAGATCCTGAAGATTTCGGTAGCACCTACCCTTAGTTCTCTAAGTACACATATATTGCAGTGCACCCGAGAACAAAAGAGAGATGGAAACCAAAATTCAAAAGTCCATAATAACATATGCCGTAAGATAATCACATTACAAAACTGTCCAAATAAGTGAACAATTCAGAATTTAGTATCAAGCTCTCTATTTGATACTAAATTCCAAATGAGTCTAAGGTAAGTGTTTCAGTGTATAAAGATTTTATACTTATTGATGCTAAATCACGCTCTTAAAATCCGTGATGTGATCAACACTCGACAACTCTATTTCAATATCACGTCTTTTCAAAGCATACTCAGTTTTTTTATGATTTGGTAGAGTACGTTATATAGTATATAGTGACTTTAATTAATGTATAGTGACTTTTGAGTACAACACGCTAAATAGGTCGACTGAATAAAGCAAAGGGCATATCTGTTAATTCGACTTCATGCATAAGTTGCACCAAGCAGCTATCAATCAAACAAACAGTGTAATAATTAATGCAAATACAAAAGTATTAATTAATCTCAATCTCAATCAAAAAAGATATTCACTTTTCGATCACCACGGCATTTGAAAACCATCACCATGCACTTTAAAAAAAAATTAAAACCACCATCATATTTTCAAAAAAAATTAAAATCCGTTATTGGAGGGACGAAACTTCTCAACCGGCGTTGTACACCGACGTCAACCCCAACCAATCACAACATGTATATCAAAATATAAATATTAATTAAACACAACTTTCCGATCACCACGGCATTTCAAAACAACCAACACAAACATTCTAAAACTTTTCAAATATGAAACGTTTACAATTTAATCCCAAACTAACCCTAATTTTCAAATATATAAATATATATAATTGAACCCCACATTATTCTAAAATTTTTCAAATATGAAACGTTTACAATTTAATCCCAAACTAACCCTAATTTTCAAATATATAAATATATATAATTGAACCCCACATTTTATATTAATTGATAAAAAAATCTCAAACTATTACTAATTATACAAAAAAAAACCAAATTAACGATAATTATACAATAATACCTCAATTAAACTTTAATTACACAAAAACTCCTAAATTAAACTCTAATTATACAAAAATATCTAAATTAAACATTAATTATACAAAACTCCCTAATTTATACCCTAATTATATAATAATTCCTAAATTAAACCCTAATTATACAAAAACTTCTAAATTAATGATAATTATACGATAATACCTCAATTAAACCTTAATTATATAAAAACACCTAAATTAAACTCTAATTATATGATAATACCTAAACTAAACCCTAATTATAAATAACCCCTAAATTATACCATAATTATACAGTAATATCTAAATTAAATATTAATTATATAAAAACCCCTAAATTAATAATAATTATAAAATAATATTCTTAATTAAAACTTAATTATATAAAAACCCCTAAATTGGACCCAAATTATACAATAATACCTAAATTATACCCTAATTATATAATAATACCTAAATTATACCCTAATTATACAATAATAACTAAAATAAGTCCTAATTATAATATAACCCATAAATTATACCATAATTATATAATAATACCTCATTTATACACCAATTATGTAATTATTTTATATAATTTTCAAAAATAAAAAATCTTAATTCATAAAACAATTCAAAAGATTCGGAGAGAGAGATAAGAGAGAACTTCTCTTGTGGGCGGCAACTGGGGCTGGGGCTGTGGTGGGCGAGTGGCTAGGGCTAGCAGTGGATGAAACGGCGAGCGTGGCGGCAGGCAACGGTGAGCGGGGCTGGCGGCGGAGGTTTTTCTTTCTTCTTCCTTTTTCTTTTCTGTTTAAGCAGCGAGACGGGGATCTAATTCAATATTAGAAATGCTGACGGGCACGACACCCGTCAGTATATTTTTATTTTTATTTTTATTTTTGCTGACGGGCTGGTACCGGTCAGTATTTTTTTTTTATTTTGCTGACAGGTTGGTACCCGTCAGTTGTGGGCGCCCGTCAGCAGTCCATCAGAAAACTCATCGCTTAATTAATATGCTAACAGCTTTCTGGGCTACTCGCTGACGGCCTTTGCCCGTCAGCAAATGCAGGTCGTCAGCATATGCTGACGGTTTTTTGGCCCATCAACAAAAACCGTCAGTAAACGGCAGTTTTTTTGTAGTGCATCATCAAGGAATGATAATGCTATAATTTTGTTTCCAATGTCGTCTCGGGGAACAATAATGACATAAGAGCCAAACACTGGCTCAGTTGGTTTTCGACATTGAGGTGAGCATTTGAGATTTTATAATTCGAATAGGATTCGAAAGATTACTATAAAAGATAAGTACCTTACTAACGCGGTCAAACTGGTACGTTCAAGAAATTAGAAACTATTTAGGTTATAGATTATAATATTCAACTATCATTGAGTTTAAGATTGTTGTGGAATTTGAAAGCAAAAAATAAAAAGTAGATTAAGTATGTGGTTATATTTTCTTCTCAATGTAGAAGATGATTATTGAAGCCAAGTTGGTGGAAAAGGCAAAATCAATGTTGACGCTCTCAACGCAGGATTGCCACCTGCCTATTATCTGGGTGAACGTGTAGAAAATGCACAAATATTTTCGATTAATTCTTTGATCGAAATAGTGTGATAGTATGTTTTGGTCGAATACAATTGTATTGTATGTGCAGTTTTTTCACTTACTACGATTATGGTTCAACTTTGAATAGGAACATTATTAGCGTGCGGATATGTGGCTTTTTTATTTGATGGTATGTGGTATCCTTAAATTATGTTGACTGAATGGATTATTAACATATCCCATGAAGTATTATTTCATAATTACATGCTAGTTTGTCGGAGAACCTGTGTATAGTCTGAACAGTGGTATTGCAAATTCAAACCTACTTCATACCCACAATAATAATTCTATTTGGTTTGTGACTTTGGGTAATAATGACCACAAAATCCAACCTCAACTTTTTCATTAACTAATGTCGACATAGGAAATAGTGCCATAAGTTTTGGATTTCATAATGCTTGTATCTAGTCAATAAATTCAATATTAGTCGGTATAGAATCCTATTGTTGATAATATTAAACAACTTTGAAACAGAATACTATACGTGAAAGTGACCCAATGGTGGAAATTCCCACTACTCTGTATCACTACTATATAATTTGATACTAGTAAATCGAGAAGGAAAAATCCTATATTGCAATTAGATAACTTGGTGCACTTATAGTCAAAATGATACGAATAACTCCAAAATACTTTATAATTCCATATGTTGGTAATATCAATGGCAGACCATATGTTGATAACTCCAAACTATTATCAATCAGAATTATATAATTCTAAACTACTTTAAACCTTTATTTGTAATTCGATACTACTATAGGCAAAAGTGACCCGAATAAATCGATACTACCATATGTTGATAATTCCAAACTAGTATGAAGCATAATTAGATAATTAGAAAATACTTTAAATCATAATTGGTAATCCGATATTACTATAGGCAAATGTGGCCCAAATAAATCGATACTACCATATTTTGATAACTCCAAATTACTATGACCAAACATAGATAACTCGGTACTACTTTCTACCATAATTGGCAATTCAATACTACCAAAGGCGAAAGTGACCCGAATAAATCAATAATACCATATGTTGTGTATTCACAACTACTTTGTACCATTATTATATAATTCGATACTACTGTAAGAGAATGTGATCGAAATAACTCCACACTGCTTCGGATTGAACATAGGCTGATACTCAAATACTAAGTACCAAAATAAGATAATTTGATACTCCTTGAAAATTGTTCCAAATAATACCATACTAATAATAATAACTCCAAACTAGGATCATAATGTATTATCGTGTCGATAAAGAAAAAATTAGCTTTATTCGGAAAGCGAGTGCAACCGTGATGTTGAGGCAAAGAGAAATGTGGGAGAGAAACAATTGAGATGTTATAATAAAGGAAGTGATTCAGTACAAGTTTTTTTGTTATGATTGTCAACACGCCCACATCTACCACATTTAATTCTTCTTGGTATTTGCTCTCTTTGGGCTGAATGCCTCTTCTCCTTTGGTCTTTCAGGTGGGCGCTTAGTCAGTGATTGAATGACTATTTGTCTGTCTTCCAGATATTGTGACCTACCAAATATTGGAACCGGCTAAAGGATACGAGTAATAATGTACATATGTATCCATGTAATAAAACTCATCCACAAATGACAAAATAGGTCTATTATTACGTAAGATGTATGACAAAGCATGCGAACATGGCAATTCGCAAATTTGCCATTATCTGCATGTACAAGTGCAGTTGTCGAGTTTCACCTCCACCGATGGATTGTTGTTCATTCAAATACTAACTCCGATGAACGAGTAACTAGGGGTGTAAACAGGTGGGTGGGGTGCGGATTGGGGATCTTATTCGAGTGGGGTAAGGATAGTACCCGACGGGTAAACGGGTACCCATTATTATTTATTTTTTAATTACATATTAATTTTATACAATATATAATAACATCTATATTACTTATTCTCATACTATAAAGTATAATATTATATTGTATATCTCGCTATTGTCAAATGTATATAATACTATTATATTATATAATACATAATATATTATAAGATACCATACAATACAATATACTGAGTTGGAATCCCATTCTAACTAAGGATTCTTGTGGTTCCGGAGGTTCTAGCTACAGGAGAACCAGGAACGGAGAGGCCCCTTCTCTTTTTGATGAATGGGGTGCTAGAAGGCGCTTTCTGATCTACGGCCCCTTGGAGCGAAGGGTTAGGCAGGTAGTATGGGCCCTCTGACTTCCAGCTATGTGCTGTGCGGCTCCCGCGAAGCGAATGAAGGGAAGCTCGAAGAGCTTACGGGTGAGCTTACGCTTACTCTCAGGTTGGCTAACTTCGATCTTCGCGAAAGGTCTATAATAGTTATATGGCATATATAATATTAAAATTATAAATGAGTAGGTGGGTAGGGTAATCGGGTAAAAGAAATGTACCCGTATCCAATACTATTCATACCAGGTAATACTCTATCTACCCGAAACCCTGGGGACCCGACGAGAACCTGACCCGCCGAGTAAAATTGACAGACCTATGAGTAATCGACCACAACCTTACTTGATCAATAATTGCAGCTTCTTGACAATCGAAGGGCATAAATCAGTAGTCCATGCCCTACACATGTTTTCCCCAACTACATGAAGCAACACAACAAAATAAAAATGAAAGGTTGATAAATAACATAAATTTTAGGCAAAATCAAATCAAGCTTGATTCCACACTCCCCAGCAAGTTATATTTTGTAAGTTTGTGATAAAATATTTCCAGAACAATTCCTATGATATCATAAACTTATTCAAAACTCAATCAATATAATGTTCATGGACTGTTTTAATATGCATCAGGTTGAAATTATGCTCTCTGGAATGGAACAAAGTTTATAATGACTTGGACTGTCTTCAAGACAAAATATGACCACTGCTATAATTCAATTTACGAACAAAGAATTGAGATTGTGATCGTATAAACAGAATTTTGAGACCTACTTATTGATGTAGTGAATATGAAAAACACATAAAATAAATGAAAAAAAATGCCTAAACAAATGTCGTAATTTATAATTCATAAAGCATGTTACTTTACCAGAAAAATACTTGAAAATCAATGAGAAACCACTTACTTTGCATCGGTTTCCATCTCCGGAAATACTCATGCTTCGAAATTTGTATTAGAGAGTTTGTTTGTAATACCCAATCGACCCTATATATTAATGCAAAATCCTCCTAACCTATGTGTATGTTTCGTATGCTTCGTTTGACAAATAAAAGATTTTGGTGCTTCGATTGCTTAGGTGTCATCCGAACCTAATATCTACCTAATTTAATATTTTTCTTTTATTGTATCTTGCCTAATTTAGTCTTTTTCTTTTATTATGTTTTACTTACTATAATATTTTCTTTTATTATATTTTGTCTAATTCAATATTTTCCTTTTATTCTCTTACTAAAAATACAAATAAGTCATATATAATTAGTAGAAAAGATCTAAATTAGTTATTTTAATTAAAATATAAATTACATAAGATATCATTTTAATAAAAAAATAGTATTATGAAATAAGCAGTATTTAAAATAAAAGTTGCTATAATTTTAATTTTGGGGTTTTAAATATTCTATATAGGTAAATGAAGATTTATTTGAAATAAACTAAGTATGTAACTAAATATTAGTATATTCAGTCTAACATAAAAATATAATAATAATAATAATAATAATAATAATAATAATAATAATAATAAAAATAATATTGATTAAAATTATCTCTAGATACGTTCCTCAAAAATTGAATATAAGTTACTGGTACAATGCAACACGGGTTGAGAGTATGACGTCTGTTTGGTTTTTCAAAGTATGTAACTAATATTATTAACGAATTTATTATAAATATTAAAACATAAAAATAACGTAATAATAATTAATAAATAGAGATTGGGCACGAGTTTAGAATGTGACTTCTTTTGAATTTTATAAGCATGCAAATAAAATTATTAACGAATTGAACTTTATTATGAAAGTAATTAAATAAGTTTTATTAATAGTAGAATTTAAAATAATTTTATTTTTGGAGTTTCAAATATTCTATATAGGTAAAATATGAGTTATTTAAATAATTTAAGTATGTAACTAAATATTTGTAATGTATTCAATGTAAATATAAAAATATTAAATTATATACTAATAATTAATAAATATTTATTAGACAGCAGTACAATGCGACACGGGTTGAGAGTATTACGTTTGTTTGGTTTTTCAAAGTATGTAACTAATATTATTAACGAATTTATTTTAAACATTAAAATATAAAAATAATGTAATAATAATTAATAAATAGAGATGGGCATGGGTTTAGAATGTGACCTCTTTTAAACTTTTATAAGCATGCAAATAAAATTATTAACGAATTGAATTTAGATATTAAAATATAAAATTATTTAATAATTATAATAATTAATAAATAAATTAGACAATTTACCAGACACGGGTTGAGAAGGAACAAGTTGAGAACATCATTAGAATTTTTTATTTTACATAAAGTTTTGTAATTATTATGAATATTTATATTTATTATATTTTTCTTTGATAATCTCCGTGTAGTACACGGGTATTAAACTAGTCTAATCTTGAAGGGAAAAAAGATAGAACATTTCATGTGGAGAATTAATTGAAAATTTAATAACAGAAACATAGTGTATTGGCACTGCGCTTCGAAAAGAATCACCTTAATAATATCAATCACGCTTATTTACCATGCAGATCGATGTGTGTCTTTTATTTTCCATTAGATAAATTTGTCGATCTCAAATATAATTAGAATTGTATAGGATATATTTATCTTATATGAAAAAAAAATCATAAAATTGTATAAACTTGGGTCTTATGTCTTAGGCTTATATGCATCATTTTTCCAAAAACAAAAAAAATCAAATAATGACTATCTAACCGAGGCCTTCTCATTAGATTGATTTATAATTGACCTACTACAATTATAAAAGCAGGCAATTGTAACATTCGATGGACTCCTCCAAGGCCCAATCTAACTAAAATTCGACAATAATTTTATTTTTTTTAAAATTATTATACTTGGAACCGATATAATTTATTCTGTTTGTCCCGTTTTATTTATAGAAATTTAAAAAAATTCATATCTCATTTTATTTGTCATATTTATATTTTTTTTTTAAAAATATTATTATTTTTCACTTTCAGAATAATAATTAAATATTATTTTATTAATTTTAACCCTGTCTTTATTATTTCATACTATCTATATGAAATGATCAATTACGATAGTATGATAGTTAAAATGCAACGAAGTGAGTACTAATTTAGCAGGGTATATACGAATTTAATATGTTGCAGGCAAAAAGCATTATATAAGTAAATTTGATAATTAAATGAGTATTAATTTTCGAGGTTTTGCTTTAATAATATTACAAATATCAAGATGACTGTGACATCCGTTGGACTCCTCTAAGGCCCAATTGAGCTAAAACCAACCCAATTATATTACCAATGGGCCATTTGAGATTGTACCCATTGGACCTATATGGTTTTTCGGGTCGGGTACAGAAACCTTCACTGTTCAAGCTGAAAAGATCACAATTTTCAGAGACAGCCCTTAAAACCCCTCTCACTTTCCATTTTCATCGCTCATCGGTTTAAGGTGCTTCTCCATTCGTTTCCTGAGTGTGCGTGTGGGAAAATGAAACTGATTCGCAGTGCACTGTGGTCCGCAAACGCCGCCTTGTCTCGTCGATTTCAAAGCCCTAATGTAACTCGGTCTTTTTCCGCTAGCCCATTTCCAGGTAATTTCTTCCTGATTTCGATTTTTTTTTTTTTTTTGCTTATTAATTCAATTATGTGCCTATCTGTGATTTTAGTAAAGTGTATCGAGAACCTAATTAGAAGATGCAGTTCGTAGTTTTTTTTAATTGTTCTTATAATGATAATTTCTTATTTATATATTTATTTATTCTTGCATATTAAGTTTGAGTTACTGAATGTATTCTGTGTGTATAGTTGAATGTTGTAAATACAAAAATAAAATACAAAAATAAGCTAATCATGTTTAATCTTATATCCGAATGGGTTTGCTATATCATTTTCTTTTTCATTTTTTTGGTTAAGGTTTGGATGACAGGATGAACTCAAACACGTCCGAGTCAGTTGATGATTTCGAGCAACGTATTTTTAGTGAAGGGAGCCTTCGCAGTTCGACTGCGTTTTACAAAAAGCTCGACAAGGCTGAAAAGGCCCACGGTCGATCCGGGATGGGATTTTCGTTCGATTCAGGAAACAGGCCGAGTTTCATGGACGGTTTAGATGATAACACATTAACCGATGGGATGGACGATAAATTAAAAAAAGCCGCTACTTACTTTGAGTTTGATGACGAGGAAGTAACTAAAGAAGATTATGCTTTCAGGCCAGATGTTAATTTATTGGCTGGCATGACTTACGACACCAAGGTATATAAAAAAACTATATAGTAAAATTCGTGCGAGCTGACTTTAGTAAGGTTCTTCAATGCTATTGTTTGTTATGATATACATTCTTGGCATAATTTGTCTCGTTTTATCCACAGGGTTAATTACAACAATACCATTGAGGACCTAATTACAAAAACACCCAACTAACTTTCAAAATTACCAAAAATATTTTTAAAAAAACCCTTATTGCAGTTTGTCCCTTATATTTTAACACTGAATCAAACTTTTATTTTTTTTCTGTAATTTTAAAAGTTTGCTGGTTTTTTTCGTGATTAGATCAAACCTCAAGGGTACTTTTTGTAATTCTCCCTAGTATATATGGTACTTTAGTTTTGAGTTGAGCTTGATATTTGTACAAACGATCTGTATGGTCTCAATTTAAATCAACATGATACTTAGTCTCTTGATATGTAGTTTTGATTTTGCATGCACTTTCTTCATTTAGTTATTACTCGTGTTTTTGCCTTGATATATTAGGATCTTGACCTGCGAAAGCCTGGTGTACGTAAGCCACCCAGAAGGGGCGAGTTCGTAACTACAACAGAGGAAGTGTTGCTCAAAGCTGATTTCAGGGTGCGGATGTTTAAATTTAAATGTTAATTCTTTTGGGAAAAAATAGAGTAAATTAATTATGTGTATGTGAGCTTATGAAATAATATCTTACAGGCTCTTAAAATAGACAAAAATCTGTGCCAAACCGCCTAACGGAGTGCATTTCTTTAGGCAGGCCCAAAATTTAGTTTTTCAGTTTTTCATTTTAGCGTTTTATGTTTTTTTTTTTTTACTTTAGTTTTCATAGTGTTTTCCAGTTTTTTTTTTCTTTCGTTTTTAGGATTTTTTTTTTTAGTTAGTCTAGTTTTTTAAGGATTCTCTATTTTTTTAAAAATATATAAGATTTAGTTTTAGGGTGACCCGCCTAACATTTAGGCGGTTTGACATGAGTGTGCCTCCTTAAAATAAGATGTTAGGAGCTTATTTTCTGTTTTCAGAAAAGGGAGATGATCCCAACTCTTAAAAAAATATATTTAAAAAAAATCTTAATTAACAATCTCTTTTAGTTTTGACCATTTTAATTATGAAACAGCCATATTAACATCTTATAACATCTTTTTGTTATTCAAACACTTCAGTAACTTGTTTTTAAATACGCTTAGCCAAAGAGAGCAAAAGATTGATATATTATGTCAGTTGAAGATCATTATGTAACGAACTTCTTTTTTTTTTTCACACTATTTCTTGATTATTCTGATATATATACTTGCAACTGTATCTGATCAGAATGTGAAATTCCTCGCTAACTTCATCACTGAGGCCGGTATCATTAACAAGAGAAGCAAGGTAAAAAGAAAAAAATGAAACTTTTTGCTGATCTTTAACTGATAGATATGCTCGTTTGTAACTAACTGATAACTCCCTGTTTGGCAGACTGGAATTAGTGCCAAGGCCCAGAGAAAAGTGGCCCGTGAGATCAAAACTGCACGAGCGTTTGGTTTAATGCCGTTCACCACTATGGGGACCAAACAGTTTGTATACGGGACGACTATGGAAGATGAGGAACGCGATTTTGAATACGAGCCCTCTTATGATCGTAATTTCGTTATAGACGATCCTGTGGATGCCTGAAACACCTTGCTCGTTTTTGTTTTTTTTCCTGTTTTGTTTTATGTTCGGAGAATAGCACTGCATTTCTCGGCGGACATGCTTTTGTAGCTATTACGTTGTACACCAAATCCAATGTACTTTTTTGATAAACGACGATGGTGCCCCCATGATGATTATGGGACCTGGTAAGAGAGGATTTTTCGTGCCGATTTTCATAATATTCGATGCAATTTAGTGAAAATTGTGAATCAGAATAAATCACTTGCATCATTAGTTGCTCAAGTATTTTTAAGTTATTATTTCGTATAAATTTATTATCATCTGGTTCTTGTTGTAGAATTTCCGGTTGAAACTCATGTCAAGATAATTTGTGGAAAATAAGAAACTTAATTTTCCTGATATTTGTATGTGATATCGTCTACTGCTGATTATATTTTAATTTTATATATATATCAGCATTTTACTGATATGGAATATTAATGCAATATTGAATTTAATTTGTGCCCACTAAAGCAGAAAACTAAACACAGGAAACGTGATGTATGGAAGTATTTTTATCCCACAATTTTCAATTTTCAACTATTATAAAAATTAGAATCCTTTTTATTTACGATTTTCATCGGAATTATTATTTTCAAAGTTTTTATTTTTATATTATTCATTTTAAATCAATAAATCACATCTCATTTTTCATGACGTGGGACTCACCATATCCATCAAAATCTAATTAAAATATTATTATATTTAAGTTATATATATATATAATGACACCTGACAATTTATTACATGTAGTTGCACCATATAAAAATGAAAATGATTACGGAAGGCACTATACCTCCTAGCCTCCTGCATTTACATCCCTTCATCTTATCATTATCCATAACAAACTTTGGATCTAATGGTTCTGATTAAGTGGGGAATGGGTAGACGTCCCCTATAAAAATTATTATTATTTTGTTATATGTGATGATATATGATAGTTATACGTGATGATATGTGGCAAAAACTTAGAGTTTAGGATTTATTTTTCCATTTTAAAGTTTAATTTTACATTTTAGAGTTTGATTTTCCATTTTTAGGGTTTAATTTTTCATTTTACGGTTTAGTTTTTCTTTTTTTTTTTTTTTTTTTTTTAATTTTTCATTTCAGGGTCCCGACAAATATGTGTTAGTTATATGTGGTGGTATGTGATAGGATTTAGAGTTTAATATTCAATTTTGGAGTTTAGTTTTTCATTTTAGGGTTTAGTTTTTTATTTTAGAATTTAATTTTTCATTTTAGTTTTATATTTTTTCGTTTTAGGGATTTAGATTTTAAATTTAGAATTTCAATATTTGTGATGATATGCATCAGTTATATGTGATGATATGTACAAGTTATATTTGATGATATGTAACAATTATATAGATTGATAAATTAAATTATTACATCTACAATCTTATTAATATTATATTATAGTATATATTTTAATTAAAATATTAAAAGTTAACCCCACCACCATTAATTTCAAATTATTATATATTTAAAAATATATTCAAAAACTATTCACTCAAATGTACATGAAAATAGAAAACCATTAATATTCAATTATCTTTTTTTTTTTAAAGAGTAATACAAGCCCAATATCAAATAACCCATTCGTGGTACTTGGTAATCACGATTAGCACACTCAGTTTTTTTTCACCTTTTTAGTTCATTATTTTGTATAATAGTTTACTAGTAATACAAAAAATATTTTTGATCATTATAAAATTTTTAATCTAAAAAAAAAGTTTTAAAAAATACCGTATTCTCAACCTGTGTCTTATTTTTTTTTTTATATTTTTTAACGTTTCGATTAAATTCGTTAACCATTTCATATTACATAGTTAAATAAATTCAACTTGTTACACGCTCAATCCGTGTCTAATTTATATTGATTAATTATAATTAAATAATTTTATATTTTAATATTTTAAATTAAATTTTATAATAATTCTTAGTTACATACTTAGACAACTTCAGAAGATGTCATATTCTCAAACTGTAGTGTATTGTACTGGTGTCTAATTAATATTTTTTAATTATTACTATATAAATTTATATTTTTATATTTAAATTAAATTCGTTAATAATATTTAGTTATATACTTAGATTATTGCAAATAATTCGTAATTTAATTATATTATGTATTTTAAATCCTAAGAATAAAAGTATTTTAACTTTTATTCTAAATACAACTTATTAAGATTATTAATAAATAATTAAGCTTTTTTTATAAATAAAATTATTTTATAAGTAATTTTTTTTTTAATTTAAGCGAGTAATTTGGACTTTTTTAATATTTTCAGTTTTATTTAAATACAACTTATTTAGATTATTAATAAATAGTTAAGTTTTTTTTCAATTAACATTATCTTATTATTAGTAATTTACCTTTTAATTAAGATAAGTAATTTGAATTTTTTTCTAATTATTTATGACTTCTTATATATTTATATTGAAAGAATAAATAAAATATTGAATTAAACAAAATATAATTAAAGGAAAATATTAAATTAGCCAAATAAAAAAGATTAAGTTTAAATAAAATATAATAAATTACGTTGATACTAGAATTCTTTATTTAGTAAGTTTTTAAACCTCCAAAATTTGTCAAGTAAGCATTCGAACTACCAAAAAATTACACGTCAACCCGAAGCTTCCTAAGAAAACACGTATTGAAATCTTTTCGTTTAGTATATACGTGGGATATGTTTTTTTATTTTTTTTAAGAATATGACAATTGTATGATTACAAAAATTGAAAATAAATAGGAGAAAAATATTTTAGTCAAGAGAGAGCCGAAATTTGATCAAAAATAGTTACACAATTCTTTAAGAGTAGGTCTCCTGTGAGTCCGATTTCATTATATGAGATCACTTTTTACCACGCTCATTAATTGACCCGCCCCAATCCATATGACCCGCCAACCCATCCATTTAATAAATAAATAAATGTTAATTTTCTTATTTCTCTCCCACACATAAACACTCAAATACGATGTACTTCCTTCACCGCCGGACTCCAACGCCACTGTTACCCGCCGCCGTTGGTCGTGGCGGCACCACCGACCACCACCGTCGTCGGTCAATGGAAATATTTTTTTTTTACAATTTTTATATCATTAGAAACGTTTCATTTCCCTCGTACTAGATTTGGAATTGAATTTACGATCTAATATTTCATTAATCGTAGATCTAAGGTTAAAACTTAAAAATCACAAAAATCATCAGTTTTGACATCCGGTTTACATTGATTCATCAGACTAAATTTAGAATCGATCATATCTTCCATCTCCTCTCGTTTCACTCTACAATACTGTCAATTCAGATTTAAATAAAATAAAATAAAAAGGTCGCCGGAAAAATAAAGTTAGAATCTGTCCAGTTTAAGTATTACAAAATTTATTAAAAGTATCACAAATTCATCTAAAAGTAAATAATTTAAGCGTATCGCAAATTTAGTTTAAAGTATCACAAATTCAACTAAAATTATTACAAAATCAAATAAAAGTAATACATTATATATTTTTACATCTTCATTTAATTAATACATCATAAAAATATTGTTAAAATATTACAAAGTTGTTAAACTATCACATTATCTATAATTTAATTTTTCTTCGTTACACCTATGCCTATTATACTTAAATAATTAAGAGTATCACAAAAGTTCGATCACGTATCACAAAACATAGTAAAAGTATCACATGTATTCTAATACTTTTACTGCATTTTGTAATACTTGATAAAAACATATAATATTATGCATATGCACTTAAAAATTGTGATACTTTTAACTCAAAGTTTTGATACTTTAACTGCATTTTGTGATACCTTCACATAAACTATACTATGTAATAATAAGATTAATAAAGTTGTGATACTTTTAAATAGATTTGTGATACTTTATAGTATTTCTTGATACTCCATATATGGGTATATTGTACAATACTTTTAACTCAAATTATAATACTTTTAACTAAGATTGTGATACATTTACTGTAATTTGTAATACATTAATATGGAAAATATCATATTAATTTGTAATACATGTAATTGTGAAACTTCATTTATGTTTTGTGATACATTAATAACCTTATATAACACCTTAAAATTTTATTGCAACTAGGAGTTGAAATAATGATTTATTTTTTTGATACTTTTTATTACAATTTGTGCTATCTTAAATGGATATTGTAATACTTTAACTGTTAAAATTGTATATTCGACATGAAATCAAAACACTTTTTTTTCTTGATACTTTTAGTATAACTTGTGATACTTAAAATCAGTTTTGTGATACAAATATATTTAACCAAATACAGTATTATTTTAGTTAATACATGGAAGAAAAACAAAAATATTCTCATCTCCTTGCGATCAATCCCTCGAATATACCACCTCAACCCCCATCAACCACCACCGCACTAACACCATCACACATATGAAAAGGCAAACAATTTCGAACCATTTAGTTTCTGAAAAATATAGTCTATAAACCGAAGAGTGAACAACATTCATATACAGACAAATTACAACAATACTATAAAAACTACACAAATAAATACACACATAAACAGACAATCTAAAATCACCACCACCGCACAGACGCCACCAGGAGCAGACAGAAAAACGGCGACCACAACCATGGTAGAAAATGGAAAGAGAGAGAGTGAAGCGGTAAAAAAAAGCTTACCATATGATTCGAGCTTTTGTGTGTGCCTAATTTATAAATAATTATCAGAAATTTAATAGCTCGCCCGCAAGAGAACGGGATCGCGTGTAGGTTGACAAGTTTAACTCGATTCGTCTCTCAAGGACTGGTGTTCGGAATTTTTAATGTTTGTTTAATTACAATGTTTAAACACGAGAACTTGTATAAAGTGGTTTTTGAAATTATTAACTATGAATCGAAAAGCAATACTAATTAACTTTAACTAATTATCTAAATTAATTAAACTAAACTAATTGACCAACTAGCATGAATTGAACTATTACTACAAATATCAAGCACATGAAGTCTCAAGAACGAAATTAATTCTAAAATTCCCAAGCAATCGCATAACGTAAACTGATTATCAACTATTTATCCAAACTAAGCAATAATTAAACTAACATGAACAAATCTCATCACCAAGCATGAACAATAAGAAAACGCAGCAACTATATAAATAATAAAACTAAAATCTCAAGGTCCAAGCTCAGCGATTCAACGTTCAACGATTCTAATTATCAAACGAAAAGCAATAAATACTTAAAAACATGAATTAACTAACAATTAATCTAAGAAAAATAACTAGAGTTTAGAAAACTTATTATTGACTAAAAAGTGCTGAAGGATTGCTGTAGATACGGACTACGAACGGTTGATCTTGGTCGATAAAATCGGAGCTTGAACGAACGTCTTCGTCTCGGTGCTTCGGATCTTGAATCTTCGACGTAGATCTTGAAAATCTATTGGAGGGTGTTGAAAATAGGTTTCTTAACCCTAGATAGGGTGTTTTGGGTCGTGGTTCTCCATTTAATCCGAAATATGAAGGGTTTATAGAGTTATTTTATGACTTGGCGCACAAAAAACCCTAAAATCCGAATTCTGGGCCGTCGCGTCGACGATGCGTCGACTGACGCGCGCTGGTGCTCGACGTCGGTGTTGCCTGGGCG
Organism: Phtheirospermum japonicum; assembly: GCA_014905375.1. Classification (NCBI taxonomy): domain Eukaryota; kingdom Viridiplantae; phylum Streptophyta; class Magnoliopsida; order Lamiales; family Orobanchaceae; genus Phtheirospermum; species Phtheirospermum japonicum. The sequence goes on along the minus strand of BMAC01000082.1, from coordinate 1,288,224 downwards.
TGCACATCGACTAGGCGGGTGTGTCGACTGGGTGCGTCGACATCGACGCTTCAGCAAGTTGCATCGACATCGGTGCGTCGACATCGACGCTTCAGAAAGTTGCGTCGACAGTGCGTCGACGCTGCGTCGACTGACGCGGATCATGGCTCGCGTCGACAGTCGCGTCAGTCGACGTGACTGCGCGTCTGCCTCCGTCTCTCTCTATCTTTTGCTACTCGTTTCGCCGGAAAGCTCGTTCTCCTATTCTTGAACATCGAACTTCGTCTATTACGCGCTGAACTCTTCCGGTTACTTAGCTGTAAGGTGAAAACAACAATATATCACCTATTTGCGTCAATTACGATTAAGATACGTTAAAATAAGTCAGAACTAAAAAAATACGGAATTATGCTTAAATCGTCAAACTTATACCAAAAACAAATAGAAAAACGTACTAAAATACTAATAAAAATAAGGACAAATCTACTCTAGTCAACTACCCCACGCTTTATTGGTTTGTTAGTCCACGAACAAACGATGATTTCAAAGTATAACTAGAATGAAAATAAGTTCAAGCAAAGAGTCGTGTTATGCTACATACGTAATTTTGAAAATATAGGTACAAGTCACGCAACGTCAATCACTCGACCATTATTACATTATCGTTCCAAAACAAAATCATGATTCCTCACGGAAGATAATATATAAGTGTTAGCTCAAAAGCACTCAAGTATTTTCTGCATGGGACGTGTATACACTCAAATCATACAATTACATGCACAATAAATAAGCACCGAAAATCAATCTCTTTTCAATCGCAAATTAAGTGTGCTGTCAAAACTAAGAATCGGTAAGGTCTTAACGGGTTGTAATGTAAGGCTTTTTGGATGGGTATGGAATATATAAGTCGTGTGGCTAAATAACTCACCCAACCTAATCTAATCACGAAGCATTTTGCTTCACCTCGTTCAAAAATAAAAACCTCACTTAACTCTCTAACGTAGCCTTTGAACATAGGCTATTTCTCAACTCGTAACTCTAAAACCGACTTGAAGCTCAAATCACTTAAACACAATTGAATCTCATGATATGCTTCTGATTACAACTCAACTCATTGCCTTTAAACATTAGGCTTCATAATAACATAAACAATAAAACACAAGCCTTATTAGAGCATAGGCAATGACTTAACACGATTCACAATCCTTCTTTTTTTTTTCTCTTTTTTTTATATATCCCCTTTTATTCCTTTTTTATGGGGTTCCTTCTTTTATTTTATTTTTTTATTTTTTTTGAAGGATGGTGGACCTTAATTACAATAGTTCACAAATTCCTAATAAAAATCCCAAAACACTAATAACCAATAATGAACTCCTACCCCACGCTTTTAATGGGTTAGTAGGGGTCGATTCAATAAAATCACTCAAGACTATAGGCATGTATAATTTGGCTATGATTGGCTCATTCGGAATTTATAGTGGCTAAAAATTTATGGCCAGAATAGGTTTTTTCTGTGCCTTAACCTCATTTTCAAAATCAACTACACACAACGATTTCAAAGAGATATCAAATCAGAAACTCATTTAAGCACATGCAAAGATGATAAACACTCAGGCTACTCACAGGCTTTTTGCATGAAAAAGTTTTGAATGGACGCTGCTTTTAAGGTTTTGTGAAATCAATTGCGTATAAGCACCATTTTACAATATATAAATAATAATTTTGAAAAATTTATGCACTTATGCACGCTCAAAAGACAAAAACCTCAAATCATACTTAGCTAACTTTGACAGGCAAGCCATACAAACACAATACAGCGAAGAAATAGTGATCAATCACGTAAAATCTAGCACTACAAACCCACTAAAAATTTGAGATTTGCACAAATTTCAACTATAATTCACACTCAACCATCCCCCCCTTTAAAAATGTGGCAAACTCCTGATTGCCATAAATATAAAGAAAATAAAAGCAAGGGAGATAAGAAAACATCCCTGAAAAATTGATAGTTGAGTCATTCCAGAATGTTTGTGCAATAATCCTTCGTCTTGAACTCGTGATTGGAATTGTCCTTAATTAAAAGCGATTGTAGTCAATTGTGTTGCACGCAAGTGCCCGGTGGCACATCGTGTGGAATTGAATCGGCCGGATTGCGGCTCATCAAAAGGTTGCCGGACTGCGGCTAAATTGGGTCGGATTGCGACCTTGATCGGCGGAGATGAAATCGTAAAATCGGATTTTCTGCACAATAACACACACATGAACGCACCACGACAATTGACACAATAAAAACAGAAATAAACTAAAGAAAATAGAAATAAAAATTAAATAAAAACTAACGCTTGGGTTGCCTCCCAAGAAGCGCAACATTTTACGTTGCATGCTCGACGCGTTTCAACGATCAATACTCGACTCGCGGTGGATCACCTAACTCCACCATGTCATTCGCTTGAAACTCATTCTCAAATGTTTCGTTGGGGTCCATAATCGCAAGGTCCGCTCCAATGTCATGAAAATCACTACCAAATAGCTCGGCTACCTCCTCCTTGCTAAGAAAATCATTGTCGTCCTCGACGTTCATCTCGTCCAAAATCGTTATGCTCTTAAGCTCTCGGACGCATGTATCTACCGGGTCAACGAACGAACATTCTTCTTCTTCCATCAATGGCGCAGGGCAATTATTCACATCTCGCAAAGAAAAAGTAATCGTCTCTCCCAAAACAGACGTGCTCATCCTCCCTTTTTTCACATCAATCACCGCATGGGAGGTAGACAAAAATGGACGGCCTAAAAGAATAGTACGCCCCTAGTCCTCACTCGACATCTCTCCAACATCTAAAACTATAAAATCAACTGATATTATTAATTCACCGACTTTCACCAAAATGTCTTCTACAATTCCCAATGGTTGGCGAATCGAACGATCCGCTAATTGGAGACGCATCCTTGTCGGCTTCAATGATCCTAAATCAAATTGCTTATAAAGGGAATGCGGCATTAAGTTAATTCCCACGCCAAGATCAAGCATTCCGCGCGCTTGTCACCCATTCTCCAATGTAATATTGACACAAAAGCTTTCAGGGTCCTTCTCCTTCGTAGGCAGTGGTTGCTTTCATAACGCACTCACCTCCTTCGTTAGAGGAATGTACTGATTTGTCTCTGAATGCCTATGTCTTGTAGCAAGCTCCTTGAAGAACTTCACATATGCCGGCATCATTTTGATCACATCCAAAAGAGGAAGGTTGATGTTGACGTTCTTCAGCAAGTTGTAAAGCTCCATGAACTTCTTATTTTCTTTTGCTGGTCGAAGACGGCTTGGAAACGGAACTTTGTCGACTATCGGCGAGGTGAGAGTCTTGTTTGTGAGCTTCCCCTTCAAAGATCCCGGAATGTAAGGGCTTGGTGTCTTATGCAATTGTTCTATCGGCTTGGATTCATCTCCCTTTGGCGATGCCGGCGTTGGACTCTCCGTCATCTCTTCATCCCCTCCGTCATTTATCTCGACTCCATTATCGATCACTTTTCCACTGCGTAGGACTTTAATCGCTGAGGCTTGCTCCGTTTGACTCGGAAACTTGTCCTTTTCCTTATTTGATCTCGCAATGTCAGTCGCCAATTGTCCTATCGTCCTATCAATCCTCTCCACACTCTTAGCAAGATCATGCACTATCCTAGAGAGACTGTCAATACTATTCACCTTTTTTGAGAGGTCGTCTATCTTTGCATTCACTTTTACAAGTCCCTCTCTATTAATGAGCGTCTCAGTCACTTGATTTTGTTGCCAAACCAACAATTGATCATTTTGTTGCCAAACCAACAAACAACATTAACGCATCGAGTGGCAAACAAAGAACCTTTATACAAATAAACGAAAAGGCATAAAATAACACGAACAAACATTATCAAAACCTATTTCAGTCCCCGGTAATGGCGCCAATTTTTGATTCGAGCTTTTGTGTGTGCCTACTTTATAAATAATTGTCAGAAATTTAATAGCTCGCCCGCAAGAGAACGGGATCGCGTGTAGGTTGGCAAGCTTAACTCGAGTCGTCTCTCAAAGACTGATGTTCGGAATCTTTAATGTTTGTTTAATCACAATGTTTAAACACGAGAACTTTTATAAAGTGGTTTTTGAAATTATTAACTATGAATCGAAAAGCAATACTAATTAAATTTAACTAATTATCTAAATTAATTAAACTAAACTAATTGACCAACTAGCATGAATTGAACTATATTTCGTGACTACAAATTTCCTAGTTCCAGCCTCGTCAGAACTATATTTTTTCTAAAGTGCCTCCCAAATTTTCTTGGAGGTCTTTACTTCTGTGTACACATTACTCAGGCTATCTTCTAGGCTACTTAACAAAAAACCTTTACACAGATAGTCCCCACTATGCCAATTATCGTGGGCAGCATGAACATGGTAACTTGTCTCGGACTCATCCGGAGCAGGTGGTTCGTCTTCCTTCACGAAGTTAGCGAAGCCAAGCATCGTGAGGTAGAATAGCATCTTTTGTTGCCACCTCTTGAAGCCTTCCCCATTGAATTTAGGAGGCTTCTCCGCCGCCGCGGGCATGATCCATGAGGAGTGCACCGGCGCGTTCATCGTTGGTACAAAAGTCCCCATCGAACCCGTTGAATGGGTATTCAAAATAGTTGAATCTGTTTGGGGAGCAGTTGCAAACAAATTTAGAACCGAAGTTCCCGTCATCCCAATGGGATGGGTCACAACCGGAGCTGACATTGTTTGGACCGAAGTCCCTATCCGAAAAGGGATCGTTCCAACAGCCGAAGCTGTGGATGAGTTCGACTGGGCCATGCGCTTAGTCAGCGTCTAATCGAGTGTTCCTGGGTTGAGAATGATATCGGCCTGAGTAGTGTTCAAGATTGGTGTAGACATGCCAATCGTCGTGGTGTTCGTGGCTGCGGGGGCAGTGGTCGTCGCCGAAGTGGTGGAGATGATGGCCGGAATAGTGTCGCTCGTCGGAGTGCTGGATGTTGACATCTCTTTTTTTCCAATCAGGATTACAAATTACAGAAAATAAAATTACAAACTAAAATTCATTTTACGATTGTGGGACAAATTACAATAAACCGATAACTAATTGGGAATTTTAGTAATCACTAAAACTGGAAAATAAAACAGAAAGTGCAGAAAACAAATAAAAAACAGTCGAGTCGAGAATGAATCTCTCTCCGCAAAACGAATTTGCCCCGGTAGTGCTTCATCGGTTTTGGAAAATCGTTCCCAAAGATGAAACGACTACGTCTTTGGTTTAACCACACCGTTAGAAACCAAAGCTCCGGCGAACTGGTTGAATTCAGATTGAGCTACAAAATAAGAAAAATATGTATGCAGTATTCTTGGTGTTCAGGTGTTCGTTTTAGGTGTTATGCGTATGGAAAGTGTGTAAAAGGGAATGCAGGAAGCTACTGCAGCCCCTGCTTCTTCAGGAGGAACTCCCGGTTAAGGAGCCTCACCCTTTTATAGGGGTGCCAGCGGGAGGTTAGAGCCCTCTTAATGACGTTCTTAAATACGTCATTAAGCCATTCAAACCAGCTGCAAAAGACAGCATGAACCTGGACAGGTTCATAGTGCAAATACATGTTCAAAAATTTTGGAACGTCTGACTATTGACCTGAAACGTCAGGAGTTACAAAATTGATTCAGGTGTAAAACCCGCACGTGGCTAAAAGGTTATCCAGGGTTGAACCAGAACCAGGACCCCACACGGACCATTTCCATCGGACCAGCCAATTCGGACCAATTGCCCAAGACCCAAGACCCAAGTCCCAGAGCCCAGGACCCAGGACCCAGGACCGAGGTCCGAGGTCCGGGACCGGGCTCGGGCTCGAATCCGCTCGGCTCCGCCGAAGGCGGACTAGCGAACCCAAGTCCAAGAGCCCGCGTGAGCTTCGTTTACACAAAGTCCACACAACCCACAAGGCCCACTTGATGTACAATCATTAAAAGTTAAACACTTTTGAACTCCCTTCCACATTGAATAACTATCAATGTGGGATAAACGATAAGGCTTAAAAGCACCTATCCAACTTCTAAACACCATTTCTCACTCACCAATAAATGAATTTGAGAAATCCAAAAGACTATAATTATCTACACGACACGTAGAATGAGCCTATACAATTCGTTAACACGAATTATCGCTGTACCAATTAATTAGAATAAATATAATTTACAATATTTAATTAGAATAAATCTAATTTATAACAATCCCCCACATGAGTGAGAAAATCCAAAAATGAAATGCATGAATGCAAATACATAGCTCAGTCCTTAAGAGACAATAGAGAATAGGGACAGGTGGCTTGTGGCCTTGAACCCTCCTTAGTTAATACTACCGAGCATACCGACGGATTAGTGAACATAATTCTTGAACTATTCCCCTTTGTGTATACTAGACAATAGTACTAACCCACTAAGGTTTCAGAATTCTTCCGTTCTCACGTTTGTGTCCGTTTCTGGCCATGGACAACTTCTTTGGATTCATAAGCTTCAGTAGAAGCGACCCTCACTTCTCGCTTACATAGGTGATTCTTCAAATCAGAATTCTGTCATACTCAAGTCAAAGACCTGCATAAGAATCATTAAAATCAGAGATTTAACCTCACCACGTGACAGATTATAAACTCTACTTTTGCTGTTAAGGAATAGGGTCGTAGAGTTTAACTTACCCAGACTTTTGTAGTTTAGTTTTCCCATTGAACCAAGTTTGTGGGATCTCCACTCATCATGGTTGGGTTTCCACTACGATCATCCTTAAGTTGTGGGTTTCACTCCCATTCCTTCTAGCAACTTGTACATCTGATCTCGAGCTATGTTCTTAGTGAATGGATCCGCTAGATTATCTATTGACCTTACGCAATCAATAGAGATAATCCCACTCGATAACAGATGTCTTACGGTGTTATGTCTCCGATGAATATGTCGATACTTACCGTTATACAAACCACTTTTCGCCCTTCCAATAGCAGCTTGACTGTCGCAGTGAAGCATGACCGGAGGCACGGGTTTCTCCCAACATGGAATATCTTCTAAGAAGTTACGAAGCCATTCTGCTTCTTCACCTGCTTTGTCTAAAGCGATAAACTCAGATTCCATGGTGGATCGGGCTATACATGTCTGTTTAGTGGATCACCAAGTAACAACTCCTCCCCCTATTACAAACATATATCCACTTGTTGACAGAGAGTCTTTTGTGTCGGATATCCAGTTTGCATCACAGTAACCTTCAAGTACACTGGGGTATCTTCCATAATTTAGCCCAAAGTTTAGAGTATACTTTAAGTATCTCAAAACTCTCACAAGCGCTTTCCAGTGTTCTTTACTTGGATTGCTTGTATATAGGTTCAGTTTGTTTATTGAGCAAGCTAGATCAGGTCTTGTACAGTTGGAGATGTACATCAAACATCCAATGATCCTAGCATAGTCCTGTTGAGAAACAGGATCACCTCTATTCTTACTCAAGTGAACGTCGAGTTCCATAGGTGTCTTTGCAGGAAGACTATCGTGAGCATTGAATTTCTTGATCACTTTCTCAATGTAATGAGATTGTGACAAGACAATTCCATCTGGAGTTCTTATGATTCTTATGCCAAGAATAGTGTCAGCTACTCCCAGATCCTTCATGTCAAAATTTCTTTTAAGCATGAATTTCGTCTCGTTAATCACTTGTATGTTGCTACCCATGATTAAC
>BMAC01000082.1:1268632-1280244 GCA_014905375.1 Phtheirospermum japonicum | reverse complement strand
AATCGAAAGAAGCACCCGAATAGATGTAATTCTCGTAACAGGAGAGTATATATCAAAAAAGTCATAACCCTCCTTTTGGAGAAATCCTTTCACAACCAAACGAGCTTTATACTTATCGATTGATCCATCAGCTCTCTGAACTTTCGTTTCAGAATCCATTTACTTCCTAAAGGTTTACAACCTTCAGGTAAATCAGTTAGAATCCACGTATGGTTCTGCATGATCGAATCGATTTCGCTCTGAACAGCTTCCTTCCAAAATGAATTATCAATCCGTGAGAAAGCTTCTTTCAAGGAATTTGGTTCTTCATCCAACAAGAAAACCACATAATCGGGACCAAAATCCTTCTCAACTTTAGCTCGCGTACTCCTCCTAGGAGTTTGAGCTTCAAGTTCTGACCCAGGTCATTTACGAGACTTAGGTTCAACCCCCACAAGTTCTTGACTTGTAGTACCTTCCGCATTACCAGTGTTTGAACTGGAGGCGGCTTTATCCTTACAAGAATAGATATCTTCAAAGAATATCGCATTCCTCGACTCAATGGTAGTTCCGACATTCATGTCCGGAACATCCGACCTATGGATTATAAATCGATAGGCGCTGCTTTTCAGTGCATAACCAATAAAAATACAATCAACCGTTTGGGGTCCGATTGTCACTTGTTTCGGTAGAGGCACTTCTACCTTTGCTAAACACCCCCACACTTTGAGGTATTTGTAAGAAGGTTTCCTTCCTTTCCACAACTCGTAGGGAGTTTCATCCTTACCTTTAAGTGGGATTTTATTGAGGATATAGTTAGCTGTTAAAATAGCTTCCCCCCACATGTTCTGAGGTAACCCAGAACTAATCAACGACGCATTCATCATTTCTTTCAAAGTACGATTCTTGCGTTCTGCAACTCCGTTCGATTGAGGTGAGTACGGAGCTGTAGTTTGATGAATTATGCCACTTTCGTTGCACAACTCCTCAAACGGAGCTACGTATTCCCCTCCTCTATCACTCCGGATAGATTTAATTTTGCAGCTAAGTTGATTTTTGGCTTCATTTTTGAAGTTCTTGAAAGCTTCAATAGCCTCATCTTTACCTCTTAAAAGATAAAGGTAACAGTACCTTGTGCAATCGTCAATAAAAGTAATAAAATACTTTTTTTCCACCTCTAGTTTGCACAAACTTTAAATCACATACATCCGTGTGAATTAATTCTAAAGGTGTCGTGCTCCTTTCTACCGATTTGAACGGCAACTTAGTCATTTTTGCTTCTACACAAATTTCGCACTTACTTTTATTAAGAAATTCATTTACCTTAAGTAAATTAAGATTTGATAAACGTTTTATTGCATTTAGATTAATGTGGCCTAATCTACAATGCCATAAACTAGAGCACTCAGTCGAGTAAGAGGAATCAGAAGCAATTTTATTAATGACTTGTTTTGGGCGTATCGCCATTACACTTAGTTTGAACAAACCATCCGTAAGGTAACCCTTACCTAGAGGTATTCCAAACTTAGACAAAACAAACTTATTAGCCTCAAATACTAGTCTAAAGCCACGACTAACTAGTATTGAACCAGAGACTAAGTTCTTCCGGATATCCGGAACGTGCAGCACCTCATTCAGAGTGATCTCCTTGCCAGAAGTCATTTTGAGGACAACCGTACCAGTACCAGAAACTTCCGAAGAAGCTTGATTTCCCATGTTCAACTTCCTTCCCTCACAAGAAAGGTATTTGGAGATCAAGCTCCGATCAGCGCACACATGGGCGGTTGCAGCAGTGTCGATGAACCATTGACCACGGTTCTCGATCATGTTAGCTTCTTCAGTGATAACCGCAACTAGGTCATCCTTAGTTAGCTCTCTCTCGGCTATGTGTGCACTCGGCCTAGCCTTCTTTTTCTTTGGCTTGTGGCAGTACTTAGACATGTGTCCAGTATAACCGCAATTGTAGCATTTGCCTTCGAACTTCTTAAGAGAAGGAGCTTTTGGCTTCGAGTTGCCGGGATGCGGCCTCTTCTTCTTCGAGTTCTCTACTCGTTCAAGCAAGTTCACCCGAGGTTCATCCAAACTTTTTGAGTTCTTGTATTGAACACGAACTTCGGACTCAATTCTTACCTTTCGGATAACGTCTTCAAGAGACATCGCCTTTAGTTTATGTTTGAGGTACGTCTTGAAGTCTTTCCAGCTTGGTGGAAGCTTGTCAATCATGGCAGCGGACGTGAAAGCATCCAGGAGAATCATCCCTTCGGCGTGAACATCATTCACCAGCATTTGGAACTTTTGAACTTGTTTCATAACCGGGCGAGAGTCCACCATCTTATAGTCCATGAAGTTCGTGACTACAAATTTCCTAGTTCCAGCCTCGTCGGAACTATATTTTTTCTCAAGTGCCTCCCAAATTTTCTTGGAGGTCTTTACTTCTGTGTACACATTACTCAGGCTATCTTCTAGGCTACTTAAAAAAAAACCTTTACACAGATAGTCCCCACTGTGCCAGTTATCGTGGGCAGCATGAACATGGTAACTTGTCTTGGACTCATCCGGAGCAGGTGGTTCGTCTTCCTTCACAAAATTAGCGAAGCCAAGCATCGTGAGGTAGAATAACATCTTTTGTTGCCACCTCTTGAAGTCTTCCCCATTGAATTTAGGAGGCTTCTCCGCCGCCGCGGGCATGATCCATGAGGAGTGCACCAGCGCATTCATCGTTGGTACAAAAGTCCCCATCGAACCCGTTGAATGGGTATTCAAAACAGTTGAATCTGTTTGGGGAGCAGTTGCAAACAAATTTGGAACCGAAGTTCCCGTCATCCCAATGGGATGGGTCACAGACGGAGCTGACATCGTTTGGACCGAAGTCCATATCCCAAAAGGGATCGTTCCAACATCCGAAGCTGTGGATGAGTTCGACTGGGCCATGCGCTTAGTCAGCGTCTCGAGTAAGAAATCAAGTGTTCCTGGGTTGAGAATGATATCAGCCTGAGTAGTGTTCAAGATTGGTGTAGACATGCCAATCGTCGTGGTGTTCGTGGCTGCGAGGGCAGTGGTCATCGCCGAAGTGGTGGAGATGATGGCCGGAATAGTGTCGCTCGTCGGAGTGCTGGTTGTTGACATCTCTCTTTTCCAGTCAGGATTACAAATTACAAGAAATAAAATTACAAACTATTCGTTTTGCGATTTTGGGACAAATTACAATAAACCGATAACTAATTGGGAATTGTAGTAATCACTAAAACTGGAAAATAAAACAGAAAGTGCAGAAAAAACTAAAAAATAGTCGATTCGAGAATGAATCTCTCTCCACAAAATGAATTTGCCCCAGTAGTGCTTCGTCGGTTTTGGCAAATCGTTCCCAAAGATGAAACGACTACGTCTTTGGTTTAACCGCACCGTTAGAAACCAATGCTCCGGCGAACTGGTTGAATTCAGACTGAGTTACAAAATAAGAAAAATATGTATGCAGTATTCTTGGTGTTCAGGTGTTCGTTTCAGGTGTTATGCGTATGGAAAGTGTGTAAAAGGGAATGCAGGAGCCTCACCCTTTTATAGGGGTGCCAGCGGGAGGTTACAGCTCTCTTAATGACGTTCTTAAATACGTCATTAAGTCATTCAAACCAGCTACAAAAGACAGCATGAACCTGGACAGGTTCATCGTGTAAATACATGTTCAAAAAGTTTGGAACGTCTGACTATTGACCTGAAAGGTCAGGAGTTACAAAATTGATTCAGGTGTAAAACCCGCACGTGGCTAAAATGTTAGCCGGGGTTGAACCAGAACCAGGACCCCACACGGACCATTTCAATCGGACCAGCCAATTCGGACCAATTGCCCAAGACCCAAGACCCATGTCCCAAGTCCCAAGTCCCAGGCCCAGGCCTAGAGCCCAGGACCCAGGACCGAGGTCCGAGGTCCGGGACCGGGCTCGGATCCGCTCGGCTTCGCCGAAGGCGGACTGGCGAACCCAAGTCCAAGAGCCCGCGTGAGCTTCGTTTACACAAAGTCCACACAACCCACTGGGCCCACTTGATGTCCAATCATTAAAAGTTAAACACTTTTAAACTCCCTTCCACATTGAATAACTATCAATGTGGGATAAACGATAAGGCTTAAAAGCACCTATCCAACTTCCAAACACCATTTCTCACTCACCAATAAATGGATTTTAGAAATTCAAAAGGCTATAATTATCTACACGACACGTAGAATGAGCCTATACAATTCGTTAACACGAATTATCGTTGTACCAATTAATTAGAATAAATCTAATTTATAATATTTAATTAGAATAATTCTAATTTATTACAAGATTTCATTCTAAACATATAATATTAGGCCCCTAAAGTTCGTGCATCTGAAATTGGAAAAATGACGCACAACTAAACCATCCACACCTCCAGTATTATAGGTACTCTCGTTCACACATGTACTTGTCTACAGTTTCCCTTCTAACATCATCTTAACCATGACACACTAATACTCGCCCGATATACTGAAGAAGAGATCGAGGTCTTCGGTGTTCTTGCAAAATGTCTTCGACACACTTAACCTATCTTTGGTCGTAAGAAAGGGCATTTTCAGCAGCTCATTGAAAACTTTTTTGCACTGGCGCTTTGCATCCTGCTGGAAGCCGATTCCTTCCGCTATCACGCCCAATTGCGAGTTAGTTTTGTTGAAGAAATATTCTATCAGATTTATTAAAACGATCCTCTGTTGCATCAGATCCCCCCCCTCTTCTTCTTATTCAGTTTCTTCCTCGATGCAGTACTGCTGTCACAGTGGTTGTCTGAACTCATCTCACCAACCAGTCCTTCGCTCTGACGCTCGGCTTCCATGTGGGCTTCTCCCCCGTCATTGGCTTTCTCAGAGTCAGTGTCAACGTTATCAACGTCTGCAAATCCCTGGGCGTGCTCACCCATAGCCCTGTCCCTTCCAAAAATCTCAACCCATTCTTTGAAATGGGGCCAGGATTTGTTTTTTAGAGTTTTTGCGTATGGGTCAAGCTGGAACGCGTAAATGAATAATGTTCAGTGTCAGTCTATGGACCTATTAAATCAAATTCATATTTTCCCGGACCTATTTGACTGCAGAGTCGAAGAGTGTCGATTATGTACCTTAACATATTCATCCCAGACCGACGGCTCCGCTAAGATTATCATGTTTATTGCGTCATTCCATTCGAAACCCGATCGGCTCTGCATTTGTGCAAGGAAATGGTACTGCTTCTTCCAAACATGCATCTTCAATGTAATGTGCGGCTCCGCTCTTATGTTGGTGCCTGGCATAGCTTGAAGCATATGATTCTCGAGCACATGTGTGTAACCGGCCCTGAACCCATTATCAGCCTTCCACCCTTTCAGGATTAAGTCTTTCAGCCCATCAATAAGTGCGGCCTCATCGACAGTTGTCCAAACTTTTCGGTTTGGCCGATGAGCCCCTGTTTTGGCAATACTTGCTTCGGAATCCATTCTACGTTTATGAAACATGCCAATATTAAATTGCACGGAACAAGCACGTAATTATATTCATTTATAGTTGGTGAACTTTGATTAGGTTGGTCATTAACAGTTAGTTAGATTGAACGAAAGTAGACAGAAAATAAGGTATAGTGAAACACACTATCGTAACTAGTAACAACCAGTAATCATTCATGACAATGGAAACCGTAGTTATAAGTTTCTATTCTTTATAAAACAATTAGCACAAATATTGTTCGATAATGATCCTAGGGGTTCAACCACTCATTGTACATGGAGAGAGCCAAATTGTCACGCCATYCAGTCCACTCCGGTGAAGCTTCGACTTGGTCAACATACTCGTCGGGTAAATTATCTGCTTCATCGTACTGGCCACTGTCCTCATTCATCTCGGCTTRGATTGGYTCGGTATCCATTTCTYCYCGAATGAAATTGTGAATCAAACAGCACGCCATGATCATCTTGTTTTGAATTTTGATTGAGTAGAAGGTAGGACTGCGTAGGACTGCCCAACGAAGTTTCAAGATACCGAACGATCGCTCAATGGCATTACGAGCCTTAGAATGAAGAAGGTTAAAATGTTCTTTGTGATTAGTTAGACCCCCGACGTCCCTAGACCATTCGCTCAAATAATATCTCACCCCTCTGTATGGCGTTAGAAAACCGGCCCCATTTGTGTATCCTGAATCGCAGAGGTAATATTTACCTGTGGATTGTTATTAAGCTTGTGAGACTTATGGACAACGACAAGATACCGAGAAGGTGAGGAAATAGGATAATGGAAGTTTAAAGTACAAATCGTGTACGTGTAATCCAATTTTTTGGGGATGAGGTTACCGGACGGAATGCGCAATCCATTGCGCCTGGTGATAGCATCGCGCAGCACACGACTGTCCGTAGCCAATCCCTCCCAACCAGTTAGGATGAAGTCTTATTTTAGATGGCGGTCACATACACTGAGCACGTTCATGGATACAAGCCCTTTCCGGTTTCGGTATCTAGGTTTCTGATGTGACGGGACTCGAACGTCTATGTACGTGCCATCTAACGCCCCTAAGCACCCCTAAACAAATGATAGAAGCTCAAATTGTAAACGTCTAATGCAACCATGCAATTACACATGGCATACTGTAACCAGGTGTGTGACAATGGCATTTCATCCTATTCTAGTGAAAATTTTGCAAAAGATTAGACACAAATCATAAAACGTGTGCATATGTTTATTTGAATGCAAAATATATTTGTTTACCTTAAACCATTTCCAGTTATTGTCCGTGCATGTGTCATCTACCGAAGTTGGTTGTGTCGCTAGGAGGGGATGGAGTCTTAGGACAGCATCGAGTACAAACCTGAAGTGCTTATTAACTGTGCAACCAGACCTTTTGAAGTCGAATTTGACAACCCTATTCTTTTTGTGGTGGGCCAGTACACTAAGAAAGAACGCTGCTTGATCACATATCAACACGTTACGGGACTGGGCTAGACCTCCAAAGTTTTCTAATATATAACACAACCTTCCAAATGCATTCCTATCCATACGTAACTGTTCGACACATGCCCTATCACTAATACTAATTAATTCACGCATGTGATTTATACGATCGGGTTGTCGATCCGTCAATATATATCTTTGAGGATTGCTGTGGTGCTATCAGGCTTGTGCTTTGGAGAAGAGACAAATAGTCTGTAATACGCTAGAATGGTGAATAACACTTTGAGTGTATGCAAGAATTCCTCTAGTACAAGTTATTTGGACATCGGCTTCAAGGGAATCCATTTGTGCAGAAAATAATCAAAAATTCTGCTACATGAAGAAGAGGGTTCAAATACGCAGTTACTAGTAGTAATCGGCCAACGTGCCATTTCCTTGTTCTAATAAAAAAACTCAATTAATTTTTCCTTATATTCACAGTGTTTCCACGATTACGAAAAAGAAGTTCAAAGGATCCTACTTAAAATTTTTATGAAACCAGCAAAAAGAAAATGAAAAATAATGCAGTTAAGGCATCACAAGCAGGTAATTGTTCCTTAAAATGTTTGTTTGGTGGAGTAGCTCTACAAAAAAATCATCAAGCTTTACTTCATTCCATCTGAACAAAAAACAGAACATTGGATTTTTTTTTATTTTTTTTTTTACTCTTTTAAAAAATAAAAACATATCTTCGTTCGTGGCATTGTTACACCTACTTAGACCCTACTCTTCATTCAAAGGCATTATCACATCACGAAAGGCCATGTCAGGTTTCCAGCCGATAAACGTCGACATATCCATTTTCATGTAAATCAAGCTATAATAAGAGTATGATATGAATCATGAAGTTTTGAGTAAGCAGAATTTCATAAATACAAATGATCATTCACATGGACATTCTCTTGTCATAGGTATAACAATTTTACAAAAAAATAATCAAACTTTACTTCATTCCATCGGAACAAAAAACAGAACATTGGATTTTTTTTTTTATTTTTTTTTTACTCTTTTAAAAAATAAAAACATGTCTTCGTTCATGGCATTTTTACACCTACTAAGACTCTACTCTCCATTCGGAGGCATTATCATATCACAATAGGTCATGTCAGGTTTTCAGTCGATAAACGTCGACAAATGTTTTTTGACCAAAAAAAGAAAAACAAGATATAATATCACAAAGGTGTCATTAAGTTTTATCTTAAACAACAACGTTTCGACATGATTATGCAAACATGTTTGCTACTTATATCAAAATTAATATGCAGATAACATGGGCAAATGAGCATTTGCAAGGGAATCATGTGGTACTCCATATTTATAATTATCAAATGATGTCATTTAGAAATTGAATTAAAAGGATTAATAGTCGCAAAATAAGGTTGTCGCAAAATAAGGTTGTATAACGCAAACAATACGATTGAAAAATCCTTATCACAGAGACAAGACCAGTTTAGGAAATTATAACATCGAACAGCACAATCCACTTCATTCCAATTCACAACAACTCAAAAATGTCATGACCAAATCGAACACGAAATGCACATCTGAAAAAACTGGCACAATACGCAAGATATTCCCAGTACGAGAAACTAAAAGCTTTTTCTCGCACGACGCATTATCATAAAAAATAAAAAATATGATCTCGCCAAACCCTCAATTTCAGGACGGTGGGCGCCCAAAATAAATGAGGAAAACTCGCACACATATCGAATCACGAACGATACAGATGCTCAACTCTTGACAATGTAATTGCATAAAAAGGTCGGACACAAACCTTCGAGCGTGCGGGTCGAGATCCCTTGGCCGATGTTGTGGGCACTCCAAGCAGTAGATTTCGGCAACTGCTACAGTCGATTTCACTGCGGTATTCATAAAAAAAAAGTTCAATAAATCGAAAAGGGCAATCATGTCGTTGGAACACGACATGATAATATCAGCCACAAAACGCGGAGCGCCCTCGAGATGAATGGCGCACGCGACGGATTCAGAGCGGTACCTCACTTCGCTGATAGAAGGGATGTGGAACGGCGACCAAATTTTACGAGAGAGATGATGTTTCGTAGCTAAGGTTTCAAAGTGACTGCGAGGGAGAGGATTGGGGCGGTGGAAGGGTTATATCACTGGTGTCCTTGTAATTCCGACTTGGAGCAGGGCTATTTTGAAAGTAATTTCAAAGGTCGAGGGGCATTTTTGTATTTTGACCAGGTGGGCGTTGAAGGGATAAAATCATCCCACCCCCGGACGTGAGATGGGTTAGTCAACCCAATGGGGGATGGAACGCGGGCCGGGATTGCGATAACGGACTGCACTCCACCGAAGTGAACGTGGGACGATGCGGGATATCACGGTTATCACCCAAATCCCGTCCCATCTCTCGAAGTGAACGCGGCCAAAGAAGATAATAGAAACATCTGTGTATGAGTTCAAATTCCATATATTCAAGTGACCACTTTTAAGATGTCAAAAGTAAAAATGGAAAATAACCTGAAATCAAGAGAACACACGAGAGAAAAGAATCCATGCTCAAGTAATCTGCCCTTCATAACCAAGAGTTTTTTGCTGGCTCTCTCGCCGTCTATATTTAGGATTTGACTATCTTGAAGTGCCTAACCGTCTAAAATGCGATAATTGCTATTTTTGGTAATGGGCTAAGTTAACATATTTTCATAACACAAATAAATTCATCACCAACTAGTTTTTTTTTCACCCGTGCGATGCACGGGGTAGAAAGTTAAATATAGAAATGCAAGTTGTGTTAATATTATTTTATTATTATTTAATATGTGAAGAAATAAATAAATAGAGAAATAGAGATTGAGAGAAATAACTAAAAGATCCGCACTTGATAAATTATAGATCGAATCCACACTACGTACATGAACGTTAAGTTCACACGTTCGTGAATACTTCCTTATACACCACATTATTGGTCACGTTCGATCCCGAATCGTCATCACCACAAATCAATATCTTCAATACCTTTCGATTGGTGACATGCGACACGGCAACATATAACTGGCCATGACTGAACACGGGATTCTTCAGATAAAGGCCGACGTTCGAGAGCGATTGACCCTGACTCTTATTTATCGTCATCGCATATGAAATCATGAGCGGGAATTGCCTTCTTTGAAACTTGAAAGGTATCCTAACGTCGGAAGGCGTTAGACTCATCCGGGGAAGCAACACTTTTTCTCCCGCCTTTGCACCGGTTAGAATTTTGCATTCAAGGACGTGAGTGGAAAGTCTCGTAACAACTAATCTGATCCCATTGCACAATCCCATTGAGTGGTCTATGTTCCTCAACAACATAACAGGCGTCCCCACCTTCAGATGCAGCTCGTGATTGGGCATCCCAAAACACTTTATACCATTCAAGAATTCGGGCGTGTGCAAATCACTCAATAAATCACTCCCACCGACGGATTTGCAGGCATTGTCCGAACTCAGATAGGTGTACCCCTCGCTCGAGTTCAAAGTGTTCGTGTACTCGTTGACAGATTCCACAACATCGAGAGTCGGGGCCAATATGGCCCTATCCTTCAGGAACATCGGGTCATCAATAGAGTCCCTAAACATTGAATATGTATCCTCAACAATAGCCGCAATGGGGTCGCCCGAATATCGGAGGAGGATATCATCGGGAATTTCTAATGCAGCACAACCGTCATTCGGTCCTCCTATCTTTCCATCTCCAATGCTGGCAATCCAACCGGAGAACTCCTCCAACTCAGCACGTTCTTGTCCACCACCAAGACTCCGGAGCCTCATGTTCTGAGTAAGTCTCAACACAGTGCAGTGCCTCCACATGCTGGATGCATTGATAGCCGCATTGACTATGTCTTGCCGGCTGCCCTTGGGGACAACGGGCAATATCTGACGAAAGTCTCCACCAAACACAACGGTCTTCCCACCAAATGGCCTGTGCCTGCTGGCCGAATCTACATCCTCCATTATATCCTGCAAGCTCTTCTCAACAGCCTCGAAGCAATGCTTGTGCATCATCGGAGCCTCGTCCCATATTATGAGTTTGCAACGAATCACCAACTCCGCAAGCGGGGTGCCTTTCTTAATATTACAATCCGAACCTTCGTGCGGATTTAGAGGGATACCGGGAGTGCGCGGTCCTTCCACCAGGCAAAAGCAGAGAAGCTATGCCGCTCGATGCCACATTCAGCACGATATGACCCTCAGACCTCAGCCTAGCGGACAGAGTTCTCCACAGCTACGTTTTTCCGGTACCTCCATAGCCATAAACGAAGAACATAGCACCACCATCGGACTCGACCCCACTCATTATCTTGGAGTACACACCCTTCTGCTCACTCGTCATTTTCGAGAGAAGTTCGGCATGCTCAGCGAACAACGCCTTACGATCATAGTTCAGCTCATCCTGGATCAATCTACTGTGACCAACACTGCTACCATCGTTCTCCGGAAACGGCATGGAATCATAATCATGCAGGCTCTTCCCCTGACGTCTCAGTAATTTCTCAATCTCTACCAAGGCTAAATCCTTTACTTGAGACTCACTCAAATTCAGTTCTGCCAAGTAACAACACACGTTTAGGTCATAGCACACTCAAACACAAAAACCATAACTAATAGAGCACATTTAGTGAATTATAATCACGATTCATTACGCTGCACCACGTGCACATACCTGGATTCTGAA
>BMAC01000082.1:1228111-1253808 GCA_014905375.1 Phtheirospermum japonicum | reverse complement strand
GTCCTACGTAAGCCATCCGTGAGACGCATGAAGGGATTTCTCGCATGATATTGGTTTGCACTGCTCCAGGATCCACGGCACTTAAATTTCGAAAATAGCCGGAAAACCAACAAAAATCAATAGGAAAATTAACAAAAGCACACCAGAGGACCGAGTAGGAAAATAAGTGCTCACAGGGTCAAAACAATTAATTAATACAAACTTTCTGCAGGTAATTTCACAGAAAGAAAAGCGATAATTACAAAACTACCCTAAGAAACTTTCAAAATTGCAAAAAAAAAACAAAAAAAAACTTGAGGTTTGAATTGTCTAATATTTAAGTGGGGTAATCATAATATTTTTATGTGTAAGACAAAGTCAAACAAATTCTCAACTCGGCTATTAAACTAGACCCCCTCCCCACACCCCCACCACCCAACCTCCCTCCCAATATATATATATATATATATAGAAACAACTTTACGGTTCAAACTTGCAAGCAAGAGAGCAAAATAAACACTTACACAACAGAGACATGACSAGATATCTCCATTAGCCCAACTTGTCTGTGAAGCTCATATGAAAATAGTAGCAAGCACACTGAAATAGATGACGTACACATCTCAGTAATGCAATAGGTGAAAATTAACTCTSTGAGCTCTCGTATATAAACATGCTTACACTTAGAACACTCATAAATATGCGCATATGGGTAGCACTTTGATTTCATAAAACACATCCCAGACACAGTTTCTCTGTCAGCCCGCATGCAGCAAACTGAGAGGGAGAGGAAAAAAAAAAAGGAATTATAATTTATTCATAAATATTTGATTAAATTACATACGTCGTGATATTATTACCGTTCCGATGTGTGAAAGATGTAACGTTGACCACACGAGATGGAACTGGGCTATTTTCAAGAAGTGGAAGTAAAAGTTTGGTAAGACAAAATGGGCCGATATAATTAGTACCCATCATCCTGCAAATTCGAAGAATAACTAAWCATTCTTGATTTAATAYTAATTTAGTTTATCAAAATCAAGCCTTTTACAATGCACATTAATTACTGATCGCATCCTTCGGAAGTGAATCTACGCGACGTTGCCAAGATCCCAGCATTATTTATTAGGAGCTGAACAGAACAATGCATTTTCGAATCCGATAGCCATTGTTGAAGCGAGTGTTTGAATTCGAGGATTGATTTGAAGGAAGATAAATCAGCCTCAAAAGCTTTAAGACAAGCATCATCGTTTCGACTTTTGATACTGGATATAGTCTGAACCAAAGATTGACAAAAAGTCAAAACCGATATAGTAGCCGGTTTTTGGTTGATGGATTAGGACAGGTTACGCACCTTCGATAATAGTTTTGATGATCTTCCAACTGCGAATAATAATTAGTGCAAATTATATTCAAATCGACAAAAATCAGCAAAAAGAGAAATTTGAATGATTTTTCAATCGGTTAATTATACGCTCATGGTGAATAAATCAACATAGTTAATTTCAAAATCTGACATAGAAGAGGAGAAGTAATAAGGGTAGAAGCCAAAACATTTATGTTTGAGTGCTCATTGAGCTCAACAAATCTAATTCATATAAATTAATTAAAAAAATGGGAAAATCATACTGATTAAAGATATACACAAGCTACGAGTCGTAAACAGTAAACAGTACCAAGAACAACATAAAATCCCTCATTGGAAAGAGCATATGCAGCAGCAGCACCCAAACCAGATGTGGCCTGAAAATCATTAACAGCAAATAAATTAATTAATTAAACTAAAACACAAATTAAGTACATATCAAAAGTGCAGGAACACGTCAACAATTAGCAAAACTGTAACTAAAAAACATAATCTTTACCAATAACAATTAATATACCCCCGTAATTACGCAGACTGGCCTCGTCACATACGGATTGGCGAAAGCATAATCTTTTATCGAGCATCGAGGATAGCACTTCAACTCTGAGGAGAAAAAGCTTTGGAATAACATCTTCAGATAGGAAAAAATGAGAGAGAGAGTCCAGAGCACTGTCATTCTCCAAAACTGAAAATTGCAAATAAAATTAAAAAGCTCCACCACAATCCTCTCTAACTCCATATCTGTCTAGATTCTAGATTCTCATATTACTCAAAAATTCTCATATTAATTGTGTCAATTAATAAAATAATGTATGTATCCTATTTTTTTGACGAGTTTAGAAAAGCACCAGAAAAGACTAAATTTTGCAGAAAACAATTTTAGACCATTTTAAGAACAATTTAATGACCTCACAGACACAGTTTACATGGGTACCTCGGACATAGAGATTGCTGAAGCACCAATTGAAGAGACAGAGTTTCCATATTTATCAGACATGGATTGAGGAAATGGTGAGTACTGAAGATCTGATTCTCTAGTAGGGTGAGCATTTGCCGCCAACAAACTGCTCGGTAGTGAATTTGTGTACGGATGCTGTTAAAAGATCATCAAAAAGTGAGAAATGCAATTAAAAAAATAATAAATAAATAAATAAGTAGATTCCGAAACAATTCCCAAGTTATTTTACTTTCCAGCAAAAGGAGGGCGATTGATAGATACCATTTTTTTTCAGCTTTGAACCCATACTAAAAAATAACAAAAGGCAGTTAACAATTTTTCCTAGAACACTAAGTGATCCCCATTTCACTTGCAATCTTAGATAAAGATATTTTTTAAATAACCTTAAGGGAGCGGATATTTGCACCCCAAAATTTGATGAGTTAACCCCATGGATGAGAACACCTCAATAATATTTTAAATATATTAGAATTTACTAAATCAACCCCATAAACTTTACTTTGATTTTTTTTATTTATTTTATAAATTTTTGCTCAAGATTCTTGTTTAAAAACCAAAATTTCAAGAAATATTACTTCTCTTTTCCCTTTTGCCACCTCACTTTGCAGTATTTATTTGGATATTGTATTTGAGTATTAGTTGGTAGAAAATTGTAAGTTATTTTGTGATATTTTTGTTTGCTTTTTTATTTTTAGATTCTTGTTTCATTTTTTTTTTCCTATGTGTGTTGTACCTTTGTGGTTTGGTCGTTAATTTGGTTAAAGATAATTGAATGAAAGAATCATGTGAGTCGTGAATTTCGGATTGAAAAGGTTTTAATTGTGCATTCATTTCAATGTTCTTTTATTTAAGAAATAAGTTGGTTGCTGGGAAAATAAAACTGTGGAGTTGTAACAATTGGGACATGGGTTCTATCAAAATTTAAGGTAATAAAGAAATTCATGGCGTTGACAAGAATTCTTGATGGACACATAATAACTTTCTTGCTGGGACCTCGGTTTGCTACAAGTTGCTGGGAGAGGGCCCTTGTCGATTTGCTACAAATTATGAAGGTGGTGTTTTTTTAATTAKATATTTTAGACAACTATTTAATTGGCCAGGAGAGCCATGTTTTAGACAATCAGTTATTTTTTTCACTAAAATAATAATGAATGCAACTCTACAACGTTATTTATTTCATGATCATGTTTGAATRGACAATTAGAATCATATTGCTTTGTTATTGACTTTAATGTATGCATACTCTTTTTATTGTAGTTTTTATTGTAGGCCTTAGATTATTATTGTCATTTTACAGATATCAATACGACGTCGTCCTATTATCATTCATAATCGTTTTAAATTCTCGATGGGCCAAGGCTGTGCATTGCACAGCCTTTAGTTCTTTAGTCCTATCCTATATAATAAGAAAACAAGAGGTTTAAGTTGCTTGCTCTTTAGCTGACACGTGGCAGGCTCATTTTTATTTTCCTTTTAATTCTTTCGTTTTCCCCTCCTAAAAATTTTATCATATCTAGGGTTTCTTGTACAACCACGGCTCTCGCCTCTGCTCTCTTTTCCTCTCCTCCTCTACTTTCTTTTCTTCTGGAAATGCATTGGGCAACGAAATACTGTTCCCTCTCACTAAGAAAAACAAACGGCGTCCTCTCTCTCCCTCCCAGACCATATCCAAACCATTCTTTATTCTCAGATAAATTCCTGAGATTTTTCCCTTCGTTGCCATGGCAAACATCCAACATCCAACTCGTGTTCGAATCTGGTAATCTAATTTTCTCTACAATTCCTTAGATTTTCATGAAATTAATGAACTGAATTTCTAGGGTATATCCTTGTTGTGTTGATATGCAGAGGTGGAAAATGGTGAAGAATTTAAAGTCGCAGTGTTTTCATCATCAGAGTTGAGTCTTTTTTCGCCTCCTTTTGTTCAACTTAAGCTTGATTATGAATATTTGAATTGCCATGCAATTCGTAACTATAGTTCAAAATGACTGTAATGGTTTATGCCCTGTATTACACAAAACAGCAGAGTTAGACGGAGTTTAAATAGGATTAATCATAATTTTTAGAATAGTGTTTATATTTCTAGGGCATGGATATTTTATCTCTGAATATATTTTCTGCATTTTTTAACATTTAGTAGCTATCAAAACTGCAAGAGGAATGGTTGGGCAAAGCCATAGCCCTATCCAGCAATGTATTCCAGTGCAGATTTTATGGATTCATGGCTTGCGGATGGAGTTTCTGGGAAAATCCCTTCTCACCGGGGATTCACCCCCCTAGATGATTGTCTGGTATTTTTTTTTTTCCAATTTACTCCCTTCTTTATTCTTCCTATTAGGGTATTCTTTGTTTAATTAAAATGAGTTTATGTTTGAACCTATCTATGAATCTGCACCTTCATGTGAATCTGTGTTTTTTAGTTGTTGTTGCGATTTTAATTTGCGTTGTTTATGCTTTAATCTGCATATGAGTCTTCACAGTCGTATTCATAATATTCTGTGCTTTTTTTAAAGATTGTTTGCCCAATAATCTTTATTTTGCTTTGAATGTGATTAGGGTTGTACTTTGTAGTTGATGTTTACTTAATTTTTTGTTTTGTCTTCTATATAATTAGTCTCTTTTCTGGTGTTTTGGTTGACCACAAAATGGAAGTTCTATAATACTTTCACCTATCTTTTCTGTATTTTAATTTTTTTTTTTTTGATATCTTTGCTGATGTTCATTGTTATAGTGAATAATGGTCTATTTTAATATGCTTATTAATTTTCACTATCTCATTCGAATATTATTTTTCTTTGCTTATATGCTGCTTTGAGTGTGGTTGATGATTGTATTTCTTAGTTGGTGTGCCAGTTTTTTTTTTATTTTGTTAATTTTGCGTTTGATATAGTTAGATTCATGACATCGTCTTCACCCGATGGAAATGGTCCGTGTGGGGTCCTGGTTCTGATTCAACCCTGGATAACCTTTTAGCCACTTGCGGGTTTTACACCTGAATCAATTTTGTAACTCCTGACCTTTCAGGTCAATAGTACTATAGTTTAGAAACTAAGTTAACACGGATACGGAAATCTAGCACAACTATTTCCAGAGTTGTGCTAGACTCTTATATTTAGATTGAGTTCATTAATAATATTTAGTTACATACTCCAATTATTGCAAATATATCATAATTTACCTTTACAAGATATTTAAAGTTTCAAAGTTAAATTATTTCAACTTTTATTATAAATATAATTTATTAATTATTTTCATATATAAGTTTTTCTTTGTAATTGAAATTATTTCATATGTAATTTATCTTTTAATTAAAATAATTAATCTAGATTTTTTTTCTACTAGTTATATATGACATATTTATAAAAGAAAATTATAATAAAATAATATTAAATTAGGCAAGATATAGTAAAATGAAAATATTAAATTAGGTATATATTAGGCTCGGATGACACATAAGCAAATGAAATACCAAGATTTTTTATTATCCAAGCGAAACAAACGAAGTAGACACATAGATTAGGATGATTTTGCATTAATATATATTGTTTAACACTCGTGTATTACACAAAACTTATCAAAAGATAAATATAAAAAATATTTGTGATAATTACTGAATTTTAAATCTAAAATAAAAAATTAAAATAATTATTCCTAACCCGTACCTTGTACATGTCTAATTTATTTATTAATTATTATAAATATTAAATAATTTTATATTTTTGATGTTTAAATTAAATCCATTAAAGTTTAGTTACATACTTACAAAAATTCAAAAGGCGTCACATTCTAAACTCTTGTCTAATATCTATTTTATTAATTATTATTAAATCATTTTATATATTATTGTTTAGAATAAACTCGTTAATAATTATTAGTTACATACTTTGAGATATTTAAAAGATATCATACTTTCAACCCATGTCGCATTGTACTGTTGTCTAATCAATGTTTATTAATTATTAGTGTATAATTTGATATTTTTATATTTAGACGGAATACATTACTAATATTTAGTTACATACTGAGATTATTGTAAATAATTCGTATTTTACCTATATAGAATATTTGAAACTTTGAAAATAAAATTATTTTTAATTATATTATCAATAAAACTTATTTAATTGTTTTCGTAATAAAATTTTTTAATTAAAATTATTTCATATGTAGTTTTTCTTTTAATTAAAATAAGTAATTTAGATCTTATCTGCTAATTATATATGATTTAATTCTATTTTTGTATTAGGAGAATCAAAAGAAAGTATTGAATAATAAAAAAATATAATAAAAAAATAAATTAGATAAGATACAACAAAAAGAAAAGTATTAAATTAGGTAAATATTAGGCTCGGATGACACATAAGCAAACAAAGCACCGAAATTTTTTATTTATTAAACGAAGCATACAAAGCAGACATATAGGTTAGGAAAATTTTGCATTAATATATAAGGGTGAATATATATATATATATATATATATATATATATATATATATATGAAATAGTTTTTAATAATTACACAGTTTTTTTAATGGGTTAGAGAACTTTCTTTTTTTTTTTTTTTTTACTATTGCAACCAACTTATTGAGCTAAACTATAGTAGTAGTAGTAGTAGTCGAGGTCCGCTCCAATGTCATGAAAATCAATACCAAATAGCTCGACTACCTCCTCCCTGCTAAGAAAATCATTGTCGTCCTCGACGTTCATCTCGTCCAAAATCGTTATGCTCTTAAGCTCTCGGACGCATGCATCTACCGGGTCAACGAACGAACATTCTTCTTCTTCCATCAATGGCGCAGGGCAATTATTCACATCTCGCAAAGAAAAAGTAACCGTCTCTCCCAAAACAGACATGCTCATCCTCCCTTTGTTCACATCAATCACCGCATGGGAGGTAGACAAAAATGGACGGCCTAAAAGAATAGTATGCCCCTTGTCCTCACTCGACATCTCTCCAACATCTAAAACTACAAAATCAACTGGTATTATTAATTCACCGACTTTCACCAAAACGTCTTCTACAATTCCCAATGGTTGGCGAATTGAACGATCCGCTAATTGGAGACGCATCCTTGTTGGCTTCAATGGTCCTAAATCAAATTGCTTATAAAGGGAATGCGGCATTAAGTTAATTCCCGCGCCAAGATCAAGCATTCCGCGCGCTTGTTGCCCATTCTCCAATGTAATATTGACACAAAAGCTTCCAGGGTCCTTCTCCTTCGTAGGCAGTGGTTGCTTGCATAACGCACTCACCTCCTTCGTTAGAGGAACGTACTGATTTGTCTCCGAACGCCTATGTCTTGTAGCAAGCTCCTTGAAGAACTTCACATATGCCGGCATCGTTTTGATCACATCCAAAAGAGGAAGGTTGATGTTGACGTTCTTCAGCAAGTTGTAAAGCTCCATGAACTTCTTATTTTCTTTTGCTGGTCGAAGACGGCTTGGAAACGGAACTTTTTCGACTATCGGCGAAGTGAGAGTCTTGTTTGTGAGCTTCCCCTTCAAAGATCCCGGAATGTAAGGGCTTGGTGTCTTATGCAATTGTTCTATCGGCTTGGATTCATCTCCCTTTGGCGATGCCGCGTTGGACTCTCCGTCATCTCTTCATCCCCTCCGTCATTTATCTCGACTCCATTATCGATCACTTTTCCACTGCGTAGGACTTTAATCGCTGAGGCTTGCTCCGTTTGACTCGGAAACTTGTCCTTTTCCTTATTTGATCTCGCAATGTCAGTCGCCAATTGTCCTATCGTCCTATCAATCCTCTCCACACTCTTAGCAAGATCATGCACTATCCTAGAGAGACTGTCAATACTATTCACCTTTTTTGAGAGGTCGTCTATCTTTGCATTCACTTTTACAAGTCCCTCTCTATTAATGAGCGTCTCAGTCACTTGATTTTGTTGCCAAACCAACAATTGATCATTTGGTTTAACCGGATTTGACGTTTGCCCCTTCGTAGGCGGTGGTGGTGAAGGAAGGTACCGTGGGTCGGTCTGTGGCTTCATCGGCGCATAATGTGGGTTCTCAGGACCCCACTTGAAAAAAGGAGAATCACGCTGTGCCTGAAATTGGTTTGTGGGTTTCTGCCCAGAATTGTTGTGTTGGAAATTTTGCACGGCGTTGACCTCTATGTTCGATTCATCGTCAAAAGTCACCGAACACGCATTCGCTCCATGTCCAAATGCTCCACAAATTCCACATGTCTCTTGTGAAGGTTGCGATTGTTGCTTCATCATCATGTTCGTCAACAACTCCACTTGCTTTGTAAGTTTATCGATCTTGTCATCTTCCGCTCGCGCAACTGAAACCTCATTCACTCTAAGTTTTCGAGGCCTTGAACTTGTTTGCCTCGACTTGTCACTTATTAATTCAAAAAGATCTCGTGCTTCCTCCGCGGTTAAGCCCCGAAATCTCCTGCTCGTGTTTCCACTTGTTGCTTGAAATTCGGCAATAATCCTTCATAAAAGTAATTGTTGACCATTTCGTCATTGTTACCATGGTGTGGACATGCATTTAGGAGCTCCTTAAAACGATCCCATGCCTCGTGAAACAATTCGCCATCCAATTGCTCGAAGTTGGAAATTTCCCTCCTCAACTTTGTCGTCGTTTGGGCTGAGTAAAATCTTCCCACAAATTTCTTGTAAACCATCCCCCAATTTGTTAGGGAATTAGGTTGCAATTGATTAAACCATCGTTTCGCTTTATCTTTCAGGGTACTAGGGAAGTATCTCATTCTAAGCTGTCCTTCACTGAGTCCTCGATCTTGAATCCCAGATAGTGCTATGTAAAATTCTCGAACGAACTCGAGTGGGTCTTCATTCGGCAAACCATAGAAAGAAGGTAGTCTATTCAAATCGTCGGTCCTCAAGTTGTAGTTCCTAGCCGCTTGGCCTAAAACTATCGCTGAGCTATATGGTCCAATGGTTGGACATGCGAGATCACCTTGCTTTCGTACGTTTTGATATCGAGCGCTTCCCAAGCACGTCTTCCTCCAAAATCGTTCCCTCCATCCTCATAATAATTATCTTCATTAAACTCGTTCTCATCCTCATATTCATCGTCCAGTGCATCGTCGTCTTCACCATCATAGTATTGTCGTCCTCCTCGTCTATTTTGGAAACGGTTCGGTGCTCGCTCCCGATTTAAATTCTCATTGTGTTGTTGGTTGTTTTGGGGCTGGGGCCCGCCATTACCAACTTGGTTGCGTAAGAACTCCTCGTTTGCACGAGCGTTGTATGCTTGAGCTTCCGCTCGATTCCTAAAGTGTTGTGGACGGTTGATTTGATTTTCTGGAATCACTGCTTGACGATTATCTTGGCCTTGGGGCCCCCGTTGTTTGGATTGTTGAGGAACTGGTTTCCTTCTTGATTCTCTTCGTTATTGATCCTTTGGTTGTTTCCGTCGTTATGCGCGTGATTAGGATCAAGAATCGGTGGATCTTCTTGACGATTATCGTCTTGTGGGTCTCCAAAGTTTAGATCATCGGTGGGCGGCATTCCATATGGTTGGTATTGTAGAGGGGTATTATTGTCATTTCCTTGCCCTCGGCCACCATTCGTTCGTCCTCCTCCTCTTCCTCCTGGTCCTCGGCCTCCAATAGGGGTAGTGTTTGACATGTTGGCCGAATTTGTTTTACGATTAATTGCGTCGGGGGAATGAAAGAGTCTTCTCGGTCTCCCAACTCGTTCGATGTTGTCTATATATATAGCAAGTTCGTTTCTAATACTTCGACGTTCTAGAATCAACAACAAACAACATTAACGCATCGAGTGGCAAACAAATAACCTTTATACAAATAAATGAAAAAGCATAAAATAACACGAACAAACATTATCAAAACTTATTTCAGTCCCCGGCAATGGCGCCAGTTTTTGATTCGAGCTTTTGTGTGTGCCTACTTTATAAATAATTGTCAGAAATTTAATAGCTCGCCCGCAAGAGAACGGGATCGCGTGTAGGTTGGCAAGCTTAACTCGAGTCGTCTCTCAAGGACTGATGTTCGAAATTTTTAATGTTTGTTTAATCACAATGTTTAAACACGAGAACTTTTATAAAGTGGTTTTTGAAATTATTAACTATGAATCGAAAAGCAATACTAATTAACTTTAACTAATTATCTAAATTAATTAAACTAAACTAATTGACCAACTAGCATGAATTGAACTATTACTACGAATATCAAGCACATGAAGTCTCAAGAACGAAATTAATTCTAAAATTTCCAAGCAATCGCATAACGTAAACCGATTATCAACTATTTATCCAAACTAAGCAATAATTAAACTAACATGAACAAATCTCATCACCAAGCATGAACAATAAGAAAACGCAGCAACTATATAAATAATAAAACTAAAATCTCAAGGTCCAATCTCAGCGATTCAACGTTCAACGATTCTAATTATCAAACGAAAAGCAATAAATACTTAAAAACATGAATTAACTAACAATTAATCTAAGAAAAATAACTAGAGTTTAGAAAACTTATTATTGACTAAAAAGTGTTGAAGGATTGCTGTAGATACGGACTACGAACGGTTGATCTTGGTCGATAAAATCGGAGCTTGAACAAACGTCTTCGTCTCGGTGCTTCGGATCTTGAATCTTCGACGTAGATCTTGAAAATCTAATGGAGGGTGTTGAAAATAGGTTTCTTAACCCTAGATAGGTGTTTTGGGTCGTGGTTCTCCGTTTAATCTGAAATATGAAGGGTTTATATAGTTATTTTATGACTTGGCGCACATGAAACCCTAAAATCCAAATTCTGGGCCGTCGCGTCGACGGTGCGTCGACTGACGCGCGCTGGTGCTCGACGTCGGTGTTGCCTGGGTGTGCGCGTCGACTGGGTGCGTTGACATCGACGCTTCAGCAAGTTGCGTCGACTGACGCGGATCATGGCTCGCGTCGACGGAGCGTCGACGGTCGCGTCAGTCGACGGAGCATCGACGGTCGCGTCAGTCGACGCGACTACGCGTCTGCCTCCATCTCTCTCTATCTTTTGCTACTCGTTTCGCCGGAAAACTCGTTCTCCTATTCTTGAAAATCGAACTTCGTCTATTACGTGCTGAACTCTTCCGGTTACTTAGCTGTAAGGTGAAAACAATGAAATATCACCTATTTGTATCAATTACGATTAAAATACGGTAAAATAAGTCAGAACTATAAAAATACGGAATTATGCTTAAATCGTCCAACTTATACCAAAAATAAATAGAAAAACGTACTAAAATACTAATAAAAACAAGGACAAATCTACTCTAATCACCATCATCGGTATCGATTACGACACCGATTTGAATACATAAACCGGGGATCTCATAGATTACAACGCAAGGAGTTAAGCGGTGATTATAGATCTAAGATTAACCCGGTGAATCATCGTAGATCGGAGGTCAAAATTGAAAATTCATAAATTTTGACCTCCGATCTACGATGATTGAAACTTGGAATCGTAAATCGGATTGGATTTAGAATGAGAGAGTTGAGACAGTTCAAATAATATATTTTTTAGTTAGATCTCACCACCGAAGGACAATGACTGAATATAGGGGAATGAGAAGGGGGGCTGAGGCTGGTCCAAATGGCTGAATGATTTTTTTCTCTTTTATATTTAGAGTTAGGGTTAGGCGGGCAGCGAGCAGGGCATGCAACAGGTGGGTTGGACGGATAGGTATGATAAAAATTGGTCTCATATTATGAGAGCGGTCTCACCCAAGTATTTGCTATTCTTTAATGATTATACAAAATCAATGAAGATTATTGATTTCACACATGTTTATGTACTAGTAAAGATATTTAACGGGTCGACGATCGATTTAGAGCAACCCTAAACGGTGATGTTTTTAAAAAACATGATTTAAATGGACTAGAACTACAAGAACCCAATCCTAATCTTATTGGGTTTCAAATTAAATGGGGTTAAAAGAAGCCTCGATGTAAATGGGCTAGAACTATGAGGACACAACCTTAACTCTATTGGGTCTCGAACTAATCGGGTTACTAACGAGTTACAAGTTAAAGTTTTAATAATTGTATATTTACATAAAAATCTGAATTTAAACACATAAAGTTTAACATGTGTATTTCATAATAATATACTTATAATATAATAAATATATATTTACTTTTAGAGAGAAATTACCCCTATATATTAATGCAAAATCCTCCTAACTTATGTGTTTGCTTCGTATGCTTCGTTTGATAAATAAAAAATTCTGGTGCTTCGCTTGCCTGTGTGTCATCCGAGCCTAATATTTACCTATTTTATTTTTATTGTATCTTACATAATTTAATTTTTTTTAATTATATTTTTCCTTATTCAATACTTTGCTTTGATTCCCCTAATATAAAAATAGAAATAAATCATATATAATAAGTAGATAAGATCTAAATTAGTTATTTTAATTAAAATAAAAACTACATATGAAATAATTTTAATTAAAAAATCTTTATTATGAAAATAATTAAATAAATTTTATTGATAATATAATTTAAAATAATTTTATTTTTGTAGTTTCAAATATTCTATGTAGGTAAAATATGAGTTATTTACAATAATCTAAATATGTAACTAAATATTAGTAATTTATTCAATCTAAACATAAAATATTAAAGTATACACTAATAATTAATAAACATTGATTAGACACCAGTACAATGCGACACGGGTTGAAAGTATGATAACTTTTGAATATCTCAAAGTATGTAACTAATAATTAATAACGAATTTATCCTAAACATTAATATATAAAATAATTTAATAATAATTATTAATAAAATAGATATTAGACACGGGTTTAGAATGTGACGCTTTTTGAATTTTTGCAAGTATGTAACTAGGATTTAATGAATTTAATTTAAACATCAAATACAAAATATTTAATATTTATAATAATTAATAAATAGATTAGACATGTACTACGAGTTGGGAATAATTATTTTTATATTATAATTTAAATTCATTAATTATCACAATTATTTTTTTATATTTATCTTTTGATAAGTTTCGTGTAATACACGGGTGTTAAACAAGTATATATTAATTCAAAACCCTCCAAATTCATGTGTTTTATTCGTATGTTTCGTTTGGATAATAAGAAATRTTGGTGCTTCGTTTGCTTATGTGTCATKCGAGCCTAATATATACKTAATTTAACATTTTRATTTTACTATATCTTGCCTAATTTAATATTTTCTTTCTATTATATTTAGCCRAACTTAATAGTTTTGTTTTATTATATTTTGTRTAATTCAATAATTTTCTTTTATACTCCTAATATAAAAAAATAAATAAGTCATATATAATTAGTAGAAAAAGATCTAGATTAATTATTTTAATTAAAAGACAAATTAAATATGAAATAAATTTAATTACAAAAAAAATTATATATGAAAATAATTAATAAATTGTATTTATAATAAAAGTTGAAATAGTTTAATTTTGAAATTTTAAATATTCTGTATAGGTAAGTTATGGTATATTTGCAATAATTGGAGTTTGTAAAAAAATATTAGTAATGAACTCAATCTAAATATAAGAAAATAAAATTATATAATAATTAATTAATATTTATTACACAATGACACAATGCGAGGAGGCTTGAGGGTATGACACATTTTGGATTTTTCAAAATATGTAACTATAATTACTAACAAAATTAGTTTAAATATAAAAATATAAAATGAGTTAATAATAGTTAATTAATATAAATTAGATACGGTTTGAAAATGTGACATATTTTGAATTTTTATTAGTGTGCAAATATAATTATTAATGAATTTAATCTGAACATTAAAATAAAATATTAATCAATAATTATAATAATTAATAAATTGAACAAGGCACGGGTTGAGATACACATCCTTTCAATTTATTATTTTAAATTTTAAATTTTATAATTTTCACAAATATTTTTTATATTTAGATTTTTATAAATCCCGTGTAATACACGAGTGTTAAATTAGTATAGTATATTACATAAATTCTTTCACAAATGAAAGAAATAAATATTTATGAAAGAGTGATTGTTCTCTAGTAAGTTATAATTATGAAAGAGTGAGAAAAGGCTATTATAATTTCCAAAAGCAATGATAAATCATATATTAAGGCAAATAGAGATGTTTAACGAGCTGACTTAAAGATTTCGGACCAACCCTAATCGCCTCCGGGCTAAAAAAAAAAACCCCGATTTAAACGAGACATAATTTTTTAGCCCTGAAAATTATTTTATCATATTTAAATGGTGTGACCCGTGAGCTTTTAGCCCGTTAAACATATCTATCTACTAGCAAACATCACTTATTTGGTTTAATTTGTGGGCAAAATTAAATAAATAATACAAATTTATTTAAAAATTAAAAAGATTATATAAGTGTAACAAAAATTAAAAAAAATAGATTGGGACGTAACAGCGTCCCGCTCATAAAAATCAAGAAAAAATAAAATTTCAAAGCGGAATGTGTTTGGCAACCGCGTCCCAAACTGTTTCTGTCCATTTTGGGAATTATGGGGCCAAATTGAAAAAAAAATAATAAATATCCCGGAGAAAAAAAAAATCCAATTCAGGGACGCTGGTGGCAACCGTCCCATGTCAACTTTTAAATATCTAAATACACAAACTATTTCACGCGATTTTTAGGAAAAATGATACAATAAAATACACTATACGCCTAGATTTACGGGGCAAGTTTCTTTCACTACAAAAAGACTTGAAACGCCGATGGATTTTACCGACGGGAGAGCATCCGTCTGTAAAAGTGCGGCATTCTCGATGGCATTTCCGACGAAAAAAATTACCAACGGCGTGCCGACGAATTTGGCCCCTCGATAGATGACTCCGTCGTCAAATTCTCGGGAAGTTGGCGGCAATAAAGTCCGCCCAATATGTCATTTTTTTAAAATAAAAAATAAACAGATTTTATTTGCCGACATAAATGTAGCCGTCGGAAACGCTAGATTTTTTTTACCGACGGAAATTTGTCCGTCGATAAGTTTAATAAAACTGCAGCAGACGCTGCTGATTATTTCATTCGCACACAGTAACCAAACAAAAAAAAAATCGAACGCCGGAGAGAGGAAAGGGAAAAGAGAAGTCGCTGCCACCATCACACGCCGGAGCAGCACCGGAGAACCTCCGCCGTCATATATTAAGGTATGTTAGCCTTTTATTTTAAATTGAATATTTTTTTTTAATTTAGGGTTTTGATATAATTTGATATGTAATAC
The DNA here is from genome assembly GCA_014905375.1 of Phtheirospermum japonicum. Classification (NCBI taxonomy): domain Eukaryota; kingdom Viridiplantae; phylum Streptophyta; class Magnoliopsida; order Lamiales; family Orobanchaceae; genus Phtheirospermum; species Phtheirospermum japonicum. The sequence continues at coordinate 1,238,280 of BMAC01000082.1, read as the reverse complement.
AATTTAGTAATTAGAGCTTGATTCAATTTATGATTTATGTTTTAAATTACGGTTGAGGGGTTGAATTAGGTTTTAATTTAGGGTTTAGGGTTTGAATTTGGAATTAAGTTTTGAGAAATTTAATTGGGGGTTCAATTTAGGAATTTAGGCTTGATTTATGCAATTGCGAATGATTTTAGGTTTAGGGTTTGATTTAATTGAATTCAGGGTTTGAATTTTTTTTTTGAATTTTATATTTTTTTTATTTCAAATTTATGCTTATTATTTATTTTGTTTTTGAAATTTGTTTTAATGGTTTAAAACAATCTTAAATTAAGTAAAAACAGAAATTAAATTTGTTGATTTTTTTTAAACTTTTTGTTTATTTTTTAGTTTTTAAATTTTGTTTTCTTAAATAAAAAATAATAATTTCCTATTTCAAGTTAATTAAAAATAGAATATTAAAATCTTTTTTTTAAATTTAAAATCTATTTTTTATTTTATTTTTTAAATAATTAGGATTTGGTCATACCTAATTGGATAATTAAGGCCCAATTTCGAATTTAGTCATAGTTTAAGAGTAAATTAGTTAATATTTAGAAAACTAGGGCACAATCGTATCTAACTAAAAATGTAGGTTTCAATTTTACTGAATTTAGGAATAGTTTCGGTTATCGTGTGACATTATCGAATTTATATATGTGGTGCATGTCGAACATTTTATTTTATATTGTACATGCATGGGAAGGCCGTGGTGATCGGCCAGGTTTAAAAAAATGTACGTGCATGGGAGGGGGAAGAGTACTGCTGGAAGTGGTCGTTCAGGATCTGGTCTCGGCGACTCCTCGTCATCACATCCAGTTGTGCCGGTCTCCTCTGATGATTTGATCGACCATTTGGACGATGTGGGTTTGGATGGACCGACTCCGCCCGAGACCGTACCGGACAACCCCCCTATTTATAATGAGTCATGTCGACTTTCCGCAGACATCCTTGTTTATATCATCGATCGGAGGTAATTATTAGTATTTAATAGTTTTTATTAATATTTATATCGTTATGAGTTGTAATCAACTTTTAAAAAAATGCTCATTTTAATTTACATGTTTTTAGAGTGTGGAGTAACTCTTCAGATTTACCTGCGATTCTTACACGGATCCACGAGACTCGTGTGCACCCAAATGGATGAAGGTATGTGCATATTCCTCAGTATCACCGTGACACGTGGTGGCCTCAGTTTCAGATATTTACATTAAATAAAAATTTAATTTATTGCATTACATATGTTTACATTTGTGTAACTAATTACTTGTTTTATATTGTCTTAAATATGGTTTATTGTAGAGTTTATGTTATTGGAACCGATTCAATATTCTGATGATGTTATGCGCCAAGCCTTTTACGTGTCGATGTCCTATGCTTGGTCTAGCCATCTTAATGAGTGGCTAGCTGTATGATGCCAAGGGAGTCATACCGGCTAATGTCGGCGAGCAGACCTGGAGGGCTTGACAGGAGGCGTGGGCGAGGCCAGAGGAGGTTGAGAGAGTATGGAAGGCTAGCAGGAGCAGGATGACCGAGTCAGAGGGTCTTGATACTAGATATATAAGCAAAGAGGCGAGTCTCGCGGGGGGGTGGGGGGTGGGGGGGACAAATCGCATATAAGATAACATCGTAAGTTATATATATATGATAAAATAATAAATTAATTATTACAGTGGGAGGAGATGGGTAGGGAAACCTACTGCGCACGGGCTTCTATTGAGTCTATACCAGAAAGGTGACGACTCGTTTACGGACCCCAAATCTCAGCGGATAGTTGTAAGTTTATTTAATTTTTAAACTCAAATTAATTTATGTATTAACTTTGTTTTTGTCATTATTATGCATGAAAATAATTAACGATTTTGTTTTATCTATCAGACGGAGGTTCAAACTACATTAGAGAGCAAGCGTGCTGCATGATCGACGAGTTCTCGACGCGCTATTTCGGAATTCGTCTCCGCAAGAGTACAGAGCCGGTTGTAGGGCGGCGAGTTCTTCCCGAGTCGTGTCTCTCGAGGATGGATGTTATCGGCTTATCAGTTTCTTATTTGCTCTTATTGTCGATTTAAAATTAAACTAATCTAAACTAGGAAAGCATTAGTCATTGATTTGGTTTGAGTTTTTATAACTAAACTTTAAATTGAAATAGAAGTTTTAAAAGCATTAAAATGTGAAAAGGGAATTAAATCTTATTTAAAAACGATTAATCTAAACTAGCTAACTAAGAAATCTTATAATTTGAATTAAGGAAAATGGAGGGAAAATTAAAGTCTTGCTTATTTGAAAAAGTCAACAACATTAATTTAGCAACAATCTAAGTTTAAGAAGGAAGATTTTATAAAGCTTCTAAAAACTTGAGAAATTGATCTAAACAATTAAATAACTTAAAAGCATAAGTTCAAAAGCTAGAAAGCTATAAAATGAAAATGGAAGTTTTAAAAATCAAAATAACAACTAAACTATGATCCAAGCATCAACACAAGATTAAAAGAAATAACATGAAAACAAAACTAGATTAATAGAAAGATATTACCAAACATAGGATTCCACAAAGCTTCAAATGGAAATGGCAACTTGAAGGATTCTTCACAAAAGAAATGCCAAACAAAAGTTTCAACAACTAGCTAATGAAGATCTAACACTTAACTAAACTAGAGCTAATTAACTAATTACTAGAATTTAAATTGATCAAAAATGAAAAGGAAATTTTTCTGATGGTTTTGAAGGAGCTCTCCTGGTGAAGAAGGGTCCTTCTCCCAGTTGGTCTGATTGGAAAAGACGTCTGGTGTTTTAATCCATCACGCAGGGGCAAAATCGTCCAAAAGTAGTGAAAATCTGCTTTTCAGTCGATCGACTGTAAAGAAGTCGATCGACTGGCAGTCGATCGGTCATGTCGCAGTCGATCGACTGCGCTGTCCAAAATGGCAAAAGTCCCTGGAATCCAGTCGATTTTGGGGTTCCAGTCGATCGACTAGAAGGGCAGTCGGTCGACTGGATTGCTGCACCCGGCTCGATTCCTCGTTCTCTTCACGTCCTCCGGTTTATCGAGCCTCGTCCGTTGCGCTTCCTTGCTTGTCCGTCCATTCCCGAGTCGAGTGAAAATGATCCCAAACGAGCGCGGGCACCGCTTGGACGTCCTACGGCCAAGAGAAAAATGAAAGAGTGAAAAAACTACGAAAACTAATAAAAAACGTACAAAAACTATGAAAACCTAGAAATAACGAGAAACGGCCAACTCGACTCCTAAAACACCTAAAAGCAAGCAAAACACACGCAACGTGATACAAAAATGGTAACAAAAATATGTACAAAAATATTCAAATCAACCACCCCACACTTAGAACGGTTGCTTGTCCTCAAGCAAGACTAACGTAAAATTATAAAACTCCCCCCGGCCAATCCTAACTAATGCACAAAAGTTAAACCGAGACGTTGCACGCTACGTTACTTGTTAGCTTTGGCTAAAAGGACGACCATGTGCGTTATTAAGGAAAGTTTAGACCGACTCCCGAAACCTAAAAGGACTTAAACAATCCACCAAGTCGGTCTCCCCGTCCTTGCCCCGACTAAGGTCTATCCACGCTCGAACCGTTAATCGGCTCCCTACTAGCCAAAATCATCTACGACTCTCTTTAACAAATATGTACTAAAAATCGGAAAAAAGGAAAAACGTGCTACTCAACAATTTCAAGTATTTATAACGTATCCTTGTTTATTCGTCTCTTTTTTTTTTGGTACCACAGACGTAAGGTACTTAAATGGCAAATAAAAATGAAAATACGAAGCTTTCAACGACTCCGATCATTCGTTGCTACTAGCAACTTACAAAATTCTCGATCGAGCACGTGGAGCAATTGATGACTCCAAATTACAAAACAAAAACCTATAGAGAGTGTTTGATGACGAGGGCTAGTCGAGGCACTAGTTCTAAACGAGCACAAGGATAGCATGAAGCTAAAACCGAACGGAAATCCCAACAAGTTAAACCACCTAAGTCCACTAAATTCGATCGAAAATCTAAACACCCTAACAAATCATCAAAAACCGCGTCACTTCGCCAAGGGTCCAAGCAATAATAGCACACACGTTACTCAAATTAACACAAGCAAGCATTCGACAGAATTAAAAGCCTAGGACGAACTCTAACCACCCCACACTTAAAACCTAGCAATGTCCTCATTGCGTATTTAAGCTAAGAAAAGCAGTAAGAAGGTGTAGGGAAAAGAGAACGCCCCTATGTCCGAGCTTGTGTCGTCATGGTTGTGCAAAGGTCGTCGCCGGGATCCGAGGCAAGCAACAAGCTATCTACAAGGTAAGGTAAGTCTGGAAAATTTGCACAAAAATAAACTATTTACAAAAACGAAAATCTTTTTGAGTTTTTGAATTTCCTAATTTGTTTGGATTTTATTTTTCAAATTTGTTTTAAATTTTGGGAATATATTCAAACGAAATGAAACTAAACTATATACAAAAACGAAAGCAATTAAAAGGACATCTTTTATTATTATTATTATTTTTTTTTTACAAGAGTCGAGATGAGAAATAAAAGAACATAATCGAAAGATAAACAAAATAACAAACAAAAACAGTAAACAAATAAAATAAACAAAGGATAATGTAGGAGATTTAACGTCGTCTCCTATGTCGGGCACGGAGGTTCGCGTTCTCGTCTTCCTCTTCCTCATCCTCGTCGTCATTTCCGCCCTCGTCGTCGTCATCGTCGTTGCCACCGTCATCGTCGCGGTCGTCCTCGAACCGATGCATCCGACTCTCGACCAAAAGGAGCCGGCTATGGAGGCCGTGAAAAGCTCGGTCGTTCCTTGCCTGCCCCTCGTCGAGCCGGTCGAAACGGGTGTTGAGCTGGTCGAAGTGGGAAAACACGGCCTATTGGAAGTCGTTCCAACCCATCTCGTGACCCGAGCCAGTGCTCGGGCCTCCGTACTGCGGGATTGCCGCATGGCTCGTGCTTGCTCTGAAATGCGCGCCCGAACCGGTGTTCGGGACGTCACCGGTCTCGCCTTGTTCATTCTCTCGGTGGCGTTGGCGTCTAGGACTTGGGTTCGCCGGGTTCGTCGGGACTTTCGGCATTTTGAACACCAACTCCATAAGATCGACCCTTCCCATATTTGCCGCCTCGGCCTCGAACCCGAAGTAGCGGGCAAGAACAGTGATCATCGGCCCCATGCCGACTCGGGCGACGCTTCCTCCCCTCGTCTTCCGTATCCCTCGAATCTGTCCACGGATCAACGCGAAAAATGGGACCGGATGTCCATTGCATAGACACCAAAGCAAGTGAATCTCGTGCTGAGTGAGGTTGGTGCTTTCATGCTTGCCCATCAGGACGTGGGCAAAGAATTTGTAAGCCCCAAGCAGTGCCAAGTTGACGATCGCCGAAGCCGAGTATCAATCCCGGGTACCACGTCCGCCCGTGATACTCCCCCAAAACTCATCCGCATGAAAACCACTTAACTGCGTGTACGAGTACTATTGGCAGTCAAGCCCGAGCACCTCTTGGAGCACCCCTTGATCGATCCAGTGCTCAATTCCCCCAAAACGGACATTAAAACCCCCGTCACCGGTCTCCTGGTATGTGGTGAAGAACTCGAGCACTAGATCTCGATAAGTCGGTGCCCGGAAAGACGCGAACATTCGGCCGTTCATTGCGTCGATGAAATGAAGCAATCGTGTGCCGAACCCGTCAAAGTCCCCGTTCGCCACCCACTCGTCCAAACGCTCGATATTGACGAAGCGCGGGGTAGCTAAATGTCGCAGAGATAGATTTTGAAAAAGTTCCCCCTCGTATGTGGAGTAGACGGGGAAGGGGGCACCGTAAACTCCAACGATATTGGGGTTTTCGGGCTCGTTGAAATTGTCGTCATCGGAGTGGCCGTCCATGGTAAAAGGTGGAAATAGGAACGAAAGTAGATGGATTTTGTATTTGAGGGTTCCAAGAATCAAAAGGAACGAAGAACAATGGAAAAACGAGAAAAATTCAAACCAAATGCTCACTGGGGCATTTCGTCGAACACTTGGTGGGCAAGCTTTTTGAGAATGAAATCAAACGAAAATGGCTCCCAATTCCTACCCAAAAATGCAACCAACACTAACCAAGTTCCCCAAGAGATCGTTTAAGCGAATTACCATGAATAATTGGTTCGAAAACGGAACGAAGAATCGAACTATTCCCAAGGAGAATTTTGAATGGAGAGAGGAAGAGAAAAATTGGATTTCCCCGCGTAACTTGCCGCTGTCGATCGACACTCCCCTTTTTTTTATATTTCTTTTTTCGCCCCTTTTTCTCTCGGTCGATATGTGGTGGGGGGGTTTGGGTAAGATCGACTGCTATATATAGATCCGCAGGGCTCTGGGCAGTCCGGGCAGTCGATCGACTGCCCTCCTCGGTCGATCGACTGATGTTGTCAAAACCTTAAAAATTTCTGGAATCCAGTCGATTTGAACCTGTCAGTCGATTGGTCAGTCGATCGACTGCATACCAGTCGATCGACTAGGTATGCAGTCGATCGACTGCATTCCAGCAGCCAATCTCCATTTTCGATCCTCTTTTCTCCCAAGACTCCAGGACTGGACCTACACAAACCCAAAAACTCCATTAACACTACTTAAAGATAAAATATACACAAAATTAAAAGAAAAACAAGAAAAGAGTTAGAAAAGGTTTAGAAAGTCATGGGTTGCCTCCCACGAAGCGCATTTGGTTAACGTCGTTCGCTCGACGGTTATACAAAAACGTTATCCAGGATCGAAGAAGAGGTGACGATCATGCCACGCCTTAGTGTTCTTGAGTAGACACACCGGGTGATCAAAATCACCAAGGCGGGCGCGTCGGGCAAGCCGGAAGATCGAGACATCAAGAACGTGGGCTTGCTTCGGTGGTCGTAAGGGTGAGTAGTCGACCACCCAAATGTGATCATCCCAAAACGAGTTGACGTATTTCTCCGTCTCCCCGACCGTCATCTCCTCTCTCTCGAATTTAGAAATAGTCGTAGTCGGGCACGAGAGAGTAGGACCCCGCACATCTTCCTCGTCCTCTTCCACCTCCTCTTGTTCAAGTAGTAATAAAGCGTCGGGTGGTAGCTAAAGAGGCTCGATCAACTCCACATCCTCCAAGACCGGCATAACTACATCTTCCTCGCCTAAAGCAGGTAATCTCGACAATCCAAGTGCCATCGGAGACCCCAAAGATAACACCCCCTCACTTTCCACTACAACCTCTTCACAATACCCGAGAGGGGTTACGTTGTCTTCCGACCCATTCTCCTCGTCCTCTGAATCCACCTCATAGCGCTCCTCTTTCGAAAGATCGTCAAATCTCGAATTGCCATCAACTATCATGGGCACCACCACATCAAAGATGGGCAACTCGTCTAGGCACGGTTTCTTAAGCTCATCCACGTCATTGGCAATTCGCTTAGCGTGAGTCTTCATGCGAGCGAGGCGTTCCATGAGTTCGGCTAAGAGAGACTCCACGTCCGGGAGTTGGGACGTAGACGAATCTTGAAAAAGTGAGGCATAAGGGTCATCGCTCGGAGTATACGAGCTCGAGGTGGGTAGATTGTAAGAATCGTAGCTCGAAGAATCAGAATCATAGATCGATGGAGCATACGAGTCAAAATGGGGGTAAGAAGAAGGAAGGGCGAGTGGAACATATGGATCGTCAAAACCGGATTAAAAGGATCAAGAGTCGGTGCATACGGATCTATGCTCGGGTTATGGGGATATGAAAATGGAGGTGAATGTGGAGGATTTGGGTCATAATGATCTGAAGAGTAGATCCATTCTTTCCCGATCGAAGCATACGGGTCGTCATATTCGGGAGTGGTGTATGGATTTGGATATTCGGGAGTTTGGATGTAAGGGTTGTCGTATGGCAAACTAGCTCGGTAGTTTGTCATCCTCGGCCGGATCAATTAAGCAGTGGAGGCATCCTTTGATCGTCTAGAGTGTGGGCGGGCGGAATCGGGCTCTCGAACGGAGTTGCCATCGTTCGCTCCTCTTGTCGGTGATAATAGCGGAGGTAACGGGACGTCGGACCTACCTTGCATACACAATAAACGACAAAAGATTACGCGTATCGAATGTAAAACAACGAACTAATCTAACTACTAACTACATTAACGATAAGAGTAATTAAGAACACCATTGGCCTTAATCCATCCCCGACAACGGCGCCAAATTTTTGATCGACGAGTTCTCGACGCGCTATTTCGGAATCCGTCTCCGCAAGAGTACGGAGCCGGTTGTAGGGCGGCGAGTTCTTCCCGAGTCGTGTCTTTCGAGGATGGATGCAGTAGTCATTGATTTGGTTTGAGTTTTTATAACTAAACTTTAAATTGAAATAGAAGTTTTAAAAGCATTAAAATGTGAAAAGGGAATTAAAGCTTATTTAAAAACGATTAATCTAAACTAGCTAACTAAGAAATCTTATAATTTGAATTAAGGAAAAGGGAGGGAAAATTAAAGTCTTGCTTATTTGAAAAAGTCAACAACATTAATTTAGCAACAATCTAAGTTTAAGAAGGAAGATTTTATAAAGCTTCTAAAAACTTGAGAAATTGATCTAAACAATTAAACAACTTAAAAGCATAAGTTCAAAATCTAGAAAGCTATAAAATGAAAATGAAAGTTTTGAAAATCAAAATAACAACTACACTATGATCCAAGTATCAACACAAGATTAAAAGAAATAACATGAAAACAAAACTAGATTAATAGAAAGATATTACCAAACATAGGATTCCACAAAAGCTTCAAATGGAAATGGCAACTTGAAGGATTCTTCACAAAAMAAATGCCAAACAAAAGRTTCAACAACTAGCTAATGAAGATCTAACACTTAACTAAACTAGAGCTAATTAACTAATTACTAGAATTTAAATTGATCAAAAATGAAAAGGAAATTTTTCTGATGGTTTTGAAGGAGCTCTCCTAGTGAAGAAGGGTCTTTCTCACAGTTGGTATGATTGGAAAAGACGTCTGATATTTTAATCCATCACGCAAGGGCAAAATCGTCCAAAAGTAGTGAAAATCTGCTTTTCAGTCGATCGACTGGCAGTCGATCGGTCATGTCGGCAGTCGATCGACTGCTCTGTCCAAAACGGCAAAAGTCCCTAGAATCCAGTCGATTTTGGGGTTCCAGTCTCATGGCTTGGTATTATCGGAATTCGATTCGATTGAAAGATTTAATGTGTTTCAAGCTTGGAAAATAAAAGAAAAATAAGAATAAAGCAATTAAAATAGCTAAACTATCCTAGAAATTGAAATAACAAGTTGGTAGGATGCCTCGGTCGTATGCCTTAAATGAAAATGCAAGCAAGTAATGAAAATAAGCAAGAAAATGTAATGTTTCACCGAGTACAAGCATGCAAGCACAAGGTACAACTATGCATAAAAACTCAAATAAAGCAAATTGACTAAAATTGAAAGCATGAATGGATAAAGCAATGAAAATAGACGGGAAACTTTAAAACTTTAAAGAAAATAACAAGCAACGAAGTCTAGATCTAGGATTTAAGCTAAAACTATGCATGAAAATAAAAATCAAAATAAAGCATAGGAAAAACTAAAAATCAAGATGATCCAAGAGCCGATCTATGATCTAGATGTGTCACTCATCTAGATTCATAGCCAATTTATAAGTTTCATCATGAATTCAAGGTACTAAGACAAATAGCATGAAATGAAGAAAAATGCATGAAACATGTAAAATAACGTGAAATTAAATGATCTAGGCCTCAATCTATGATCTAATTGTGTCACTCAACTAGATTCCATGGATGATTCACAAGATCAAGCACAAATTCTAATACCTAAGGCAAAAAGCATAAAACAAATGAAGAACAAAGCATGAAATTAAAAGAAAGCTTACTAAAATTAAATGGAGAATCCAAAAGCTTGATTGAAATTGCAAGGAATTAAAAATTCAAGGGAGTACTTGAATCCTTCTTGAGCTTACAAACCCAAGGCAAAGCTTGAAAATTAAATCTAGAGAGAGAAATTAAGTCCCAAACCCAAGCTTGGGTTGGGAGGAGGTGTTCTACAAAAATGAGAGTTGTGTCCTATTTATACTAATTTTTATTGGGTTTAGATGGGTCAATTTGGGCTTTTTAGGCTTAATTTCATGAATTTGA